>CAWUDS030005115.1:0-16098 GCA_963859935.3 Lathyrus sativus | reverse complement strand
ACAAGTTGTACAATAACAAGTGAACATCACCATATATTTTCTCATTACCTGACCATTGTTCCAGCTTCCAACTTCCATGCGGAAAATTCAGAAAACGTTCTCAAGAGTTGGAGAGTACTCAACTTGTATCTCAACTCACTTTACTCTCTCAATGATTAAGGTTATCACTCAATCAATATGAAAAAATAAATTATACTTAGCTTGATTATGTTCTAATAGCAGTTCATCATAGAGATCATAACTCACACATTAGAGGTCATTTTAGGTTGTAACTTGACTTATGTCCGGGTAGGATATTTTTAGGAAAGTAGGTTTAAACCTTTGAGTTAGGTGCCTAGTTCTCCTTTTATTCACATACCCATCTGTTCCTTCTTTTCAGTACTAGAGATTTGGTTCTTCTTTATGCTTTTACTCTTCTTCTTTATTAAGAAGCATGTTTTTACACTTCTTTTACAAATTTTTAAAACTTGTGACCAATTATACCCCAACACCAAACTTAGATCTTTGCTCACTTCCAAGAGCAACCCAAAACTTAATATTTTCATAGAGCTTAAGAACTAAAATTCTACCTAAATCCAAAGATAGGGTGGAAAGAAAGAATCTTTCAAGTTATATGGTTAAGAGTTGTAGGTTACGTCACCGAAAGAAAGTTTTGGCTCAAAACGACTAGCAAGGGATATTCGTATTACTTTAGGGTGGCAACAAAGGCTCAAATTTATAAACAAGGAACTGCCTCATTATGTGTCAATCAAATTAGAAAACTTAATCGAAAATAGATCAAACCAGATAAAATAAAATTGCATGGATACACTCAAAAGAAAGAAAGTGAATAGTGTAAATTATTTAGGCTCAAACCTTACTAGATGAAGTATCTGAAAGTTGAGTACAAGTCATTTGATTCTTTTTTCTTCCTTTGCCTTCAAGTCATTATTTGATTCATCATGATTAAGTCACTCTTTTTTTTCATGGATCATTTTCTCAATGTTAAAGTTAGAACTCGTAAATCTGGAGGGAGAAAACAGCTACAAACTTATTTATTAAGATTTTTTTTATAATACAAGGGAAGGGGAAGAGCACTTGTAACAATATGTCTCTTCTCTAGGTGCATCAATGAAAAAAATCCTTTTAATAATGGAAAATAAACTACATGTCTTTTCACATATCATCATCGCAAAAAAGAGAATGCATGTCCTTTATAATGTTGTTGAGGTCAGTGTTCTGTCGGGTCCATTCAGCGCGCATGTGGTCTCTCCTTCTTGCTTGCTCTTGATCTTGGTTGATAAAGTAATTCTCCATGTCTTCGGCTGATCCAAACCGGCATATGGTCTTCCTGTTGGTTGTGAAGTCTATGAACACAAGAGCGAATCTAGGAGGGTTAGCGTACAAAGTGGGAGAAACTTCTTCAATCCACCTTGTAACCCCCACGACATGAGCTTCCATCATTCTTTGAAACTATGATTTCATCTGACCTTGCATTTGTTGCAGTTGATATTGCATTGCTGGTTAATTGAATTCTTCATTATTCTCGCTTGGCTCTCATCTTAACCGTTTTGAGCAGCTTCTCCTTAGTGCATGTTTTCTGAACTCCTTATCGTCGAAGTGATGAGTGATGCCTTCAGAAGAATATCTCATCTTCGTGGTACTCAGGTACACCTGCTCTCTTGCACAATTCATTGATAACACAAAAATGCCCACAAGCTCGTTGTGTAGTGTTAGCCATATATTTGATATTTTCAGTAATTAAACGCCCCAGATCAATAGGTTCCCCCTCAAAAGAGCTAACAGGCCTAAGAACTACTTCACAATGAATTGTGATTGATTATATGCAGCTTCCAATGTTTGTCCAAAATAACATGCCCATGACCTAGGAATTTGCCGGCGCATACTTTATTTTGGCTACAGGGAAAGGAAGGAGGGTGAGTCAAAGCCCCTGGATGTTATGATTGAAGCGGAATTCGACATAGGTTATTCTACAAATTCCAGATTTGATACATAATGCTAGTCATTCCTCTCATGTGTTTTTGGGATCCACTTCTTCCTTAATGTGAAGTGAAGTATGAAGCTTATTTTTAATTATTTTAGTGTTATCTATTGGTTCATGTGTGCAGTATGTTTACTCTTCTAACTATGTTTATTGTAAGAATATATGAATGCATATCTATATGTAGTTAGGTAGACGAAGGCCGGAGGAGTTGTTTGGTCTGTCGAATTGCACTGCAAGTTTTTCAATGCTGTTAATCATCTAGGCATTGGCAGAATGTTTTAATGTTCTTCACTCAGCCAATACTTCAAGAACAATTATTTGTATCTTATCAATTACTTCATGTTAGATGAAATAAAGATTAGAAATGTTATGAAGTTTTTCAGTAAGGACTTTGAGTGTGAGTTTCATGCATGTGACGATGTTATTTTTTAATGGCAGAGGCTGTAACCAAAAAATCTTTGAATGAAAAACTTGAATTCAATATATAGTCTTGGATTTTCTCTTCATTCACAAAACTAAGAGACGTGATACTTTTTCAACATGTATATTTTCAACCAACCCCAAAGATCTCCACCTTATTGAAATAAATACATAAACTTTCATTGTCTTCACTGATAATCATACTCTACCATAAAGAATATAGTCATTTAAAACTACACCACTTCAGAAATTTTCACATTGTCTTCACCGACAATCATAGTTTTCAAAACTATCATACTCTCTCATGAAAAATATATTTCACTTAAAGATAAACCACTTCAAGAATTTGACATTGTCATTGTCAACCATCATATTAAACCACTTCAAGAATTTGACATTGTCATTGTCAACCATCATATAGTTTATCATGAAAAATAAATTTCACTTGAAGTTAAACCACTTTAAAAATTTTACATTGTCTTCATTGACAATCATAATTTTAAAAAACTATCATATTCCACCTAAAGAAGAGTATACTTCATTTGTAGCTAAACCACTTCAAGAATTTTTACAAGTCAAAAACCAGGTTAAAAATTATGGTGCAACTTCCTTGTTGGCAGGAAGCTCTTCAACCACCGGCGTATTCTTGCACCTTGTGTAATCTAATTATATTAACACATCTTTGACTTGAACTTTCCACAAGTAAAAAAAAATTCTTCCATCAATTTATCTAGCCCAAAACTGCACAAATTTGTGACTGCAACTTAACAACTCTTTCACAACACTACCCTTCTTTTCTAATGTAGAAGATCAGACAAAACTGCAACAATAGAGCATATTAAGAACAAGTTCTGATACCAATTGTTGGAAAAAAAACAAACAAAGTATAGAGAAAAAAGAGGAACACAATCACAAGACAAGAACATAACATGGAAACTCCAAAACCGGAGAAAAAACCATGGTCATTGTCAATAGACAACCAAAAAATAACACAATGTGAAAATTGTTACAACACATAATATATCTTCAACTAGCCCAGGCCCCAGTACACCCACACCCTCCAAAAAAAATGTTTAACTACATCTCACAACACTCTAATATAAGAGTATAAGAAAACAAAGAAAGTTAAATACAAGTTTAAAGTGCCTTTGATTGGTGAATTTTATAATGAAGAACTTGAATCATATAGAGTCTTGAACTCCCTCTTCCTTCACAAAACTAAACGATATGAGACTTCAAAGAACTTATATCCTATATATAGTCTTGAACTCTCTCTTCATTTACAAAATTAAACGATATAGAACATCTTCAACATGTATATTTTCAACCAACTCCAACACATCCATCATCAAACTTGATAAAATATAGATAACTAAATGTTCTATCTACTTAAAACTCTATCATTCACTATATAAGGTATAAGAAGATCATTATAAGACGCACACTATTCTAACTTAAAACCTCACACTTACATTCATTGTTGACTTGACCGTTGAGTGTTAATTTGCACATACATCCTTACCATCATACCAAAATAAAAGACCATAACACTGTTAGCTGTTAGATCTTTGTTTGTCAACCAACCCATAAAAAAAAAGTTTCATTCTAAATCTAAAATTAAAATGGTCAAGCACACTTAACTATAAATTTATATGTCTTGGGATACTTATAAGATATTATTTGTACATGTAATATCAATAACTATTCATCATATGTAGTGTTTTAATGTCTTTTGAGTTTAATTTAATTTAATTATTCTATGCTGTTGGATACTTTTAGTACTTTGTTTGCGATGGAGTACACTTTCCTTTTTCTGCTGCTTCAGTCAACATTATTTTGAAAGCAATCCAGTCAACATTTGATACAGCATGCATCTCTCATGAACACGTCCTATACATGTTATTTCCAAAAATAGAGAACAAGACCAGCCAGCACCAAATAAAAGAAAATGGAACCTCTACAAACACGTACTCTAAATTTAGCAACACGTAGAATACTCTAACAAACAGATCATTAGAAAGAATTTAATCATGCATTATATAAGACAAACTTATAATCGAAGGTAGAGAACACAAAATTAAATCAGAATATAGTCGCAACAATAATTGCATCGCCAAGGTTTTTGAAACTATGTAATACTTCATCATAATTATAATTGCAGTTACATTTCCTACATTTGTCTGTAAATTAATTTTTGTAATATCAAAAATATTAAGAAATCACCTGCACCACTACGGCTTGATGTCGGATTTAATGTCGAATGATATCCTTAGATGTGATTCAAAGAGAAGGGATTATAAGCAAATGAAGAGATCACAAAGCAACACGAGGTTCTTGAACATTATTGGATGGATGTTGGTAGGGTGTTGTAAGAAAGTGTGGTACAAGATTCGAATGCACTTTCATATTTAGCTAAATTAGCGGTAGAAAATCAGATTCAGAAGATTTCTGGAATCTGAATTTTTTTTTATCAATTTTAGTAGTTTGAGTCAATTGCTCTTTTCTTGAGCTCTCATTATTTTAAATTTTATATACATATCTTTATAATCAAAAAATCAGCTATCAATTTTTTGAGTGGTGTAAATGCTTGTTGGGTTAACGTTTTGGTTGATCTATTGCATGTTTGAATTTGACACAAAACATGGTTTTTCATTTGTGAAGAATGGCCTGTTTTCATCATGTGCCCCAATGCTTCAAATTAATTCATTAAAACTATAACTTAACTGATCATGCTTTAAAATACTTACTGTTATTAGGATAGACATTTTTTTTAAATGTCAAGTATTTAATAATAACTATTCACATGCCAAGAATAGATAAATAAATGTAAATAAAATAAAACTAAAAACCATTACCAAAACACTATAGGATTTGTTTCCTACCCTCGCAACGATCTAATAAATCTGACCTAATAAGACTGATCTAATATGAACGGTTCAATAAGAATATATTTTAGATGGAATGCGAATAGGTAGACTCTCGCTAGAATGTCATGCATTAGATCCGATTTGTTTGTCAATCACCAACCTCTAGCATCACTAATTTGGTCGTTGGATTTTCTAACTTTGTAGGTACATCTCCACTCCACCGAATCAGATACTTGTACCACTGTACTCGAAAAATTCTTTACCTTTATCTCACTAATCTCATGTTCCACACCGGAATAGTAGCACCGTCTATTGAAATTAACTTCTGATTCTCACAAACTTCTATGGAATCCACAAAATCCTACATGTTGCAGTGTCGCAATCGTTTCAATCTTCATTAACTCTTCACTGTCAATGGTATCATCCAAGTCAGCTCGGTAGTTGCATATCACAATGTTAACACGGCAGTTAAAGTCGTTGCATCGCTTCTTGCTCCCGCAAAAAAGATCATACCTCCTCCCATGTGAGAAGTTGGTATACTCCTTGTAACTTCTCCAACCGTCTGATTTCATCTAACTCCAATCCCTCCACCTATCGGCGAAAGCACTTTTGAGATTTTGTCGACTTTCCAACATTTCTAATAGATGCTTATATAACAAAACTTTAAACAACCTCAATTTACAAAAACAAATTCATGAACTAGAGATGTTCCATAGCCCCCAATAACTCTTAGCCACTCTAGAAATACATGAAATGAATGAACTTATCACTGGGATTTACAATTTTGTACAACAACATAATACGCACTTCCTAGCTGAAAGATTCTTAAGGTTAGAAGGAAATCAAAAAATTTTGTTAGCAAAATTTTGGTTTGATGATAACAAGGTAATATTTGTGTGAGAAAAATTTTGGTACCGTAACAGTTTGTTATTGTGTAACTTTAACAAGCAGCTCTGGTTCTGAGAATATGACGTGCAACGTTATCAGTTTTTGAACTTTTGTGTTCCAAAAGTTATTTCTGCGTTGATTTACTCCTAAGAAGCTTCTAAGAAGATGCTATATTGTTGCTGCAATTTTCTCTCTGTTCCTGCTTCTGGATGTGACTCTAATCATCAAGCTTCTGAAGAATGGCAAGCTTCTGAAGTTTCTGTTGCTAAGCTGAAGACTCTGAAGATTCTCAAGCCAGACGCTCACGCTGTCAAAAGGTTCTGACTGAAGATTCTGAAATTTTTGTTACTAAACTGAATACTATGAAGATTCTCAAGCCAGACATTGACGTAGTCAAAAGATTCTGACTAAAGATTCTGAAGATTCTAGTCCCAGCTATACGTTTCTTAATTTTCATGCTTCATCAACTTTCTACCAGAAGTCTAGGAATATTAAGATAAGGATAAAAGGATACATAATCTAAATAGTATATGGTACATAGCGAAAATATTCCTTCCACTACTTGAAATTGTAGGCGAAAGAACTGTAATATTTATCACACATGTCACTATTCCATTAGTGGACAGCTACAGTTCTCGTATTCCTAATTTTTCTTCCAATGGTTCCTTTTTCATGCTATATAAAGAGGACTTTGAGACTTGAAGAAAGTTGTCAATTTTACAAGATTGTTTCTATGTTAAAAGCTCTCAACTTTGTGCATAATTTTCTTTAAGTGTTTGTATTCCATTTGTGTAAATCTGCTTGTGTAGAAGCAATTTTTAAACACACATTCTTCATTCAAACTTGTTGTTTATATATCTTTAAGAGACCAGTTAGGTCAGGAGCCTTGAGAAGACATTGATTATTTGTCTTTATGATCTGTTAGTCACTAGCTGTTGCTAGTGCATTTGTAATCTTTTGATTATAGTGGATTAAGTCCTTGTGTATAAGGCGAAATCACCTACGTGGGTGTACTGGATTAGCTTTGGATTTCAAGCAAACCAGGATAAAAATCAGTGTGTCTCTCTCATTGTTCAATCTTTTGATTGTTGAGTTTTTGAGTTGGTAAAAAGCTTTTGTTTTCAAACCTCCCATTTCTTATGTTTTTCACACCTTCAATTTGTTCCTCCTCAAATTCACCCATAGCGATAGGCAGTATAAATGCTCAAATTAACCGGTTAAATAAATTATCCATAACAATATTCAAAACCAATTATTAAAAATTGGTTAATTATTAATATAACTTTAACCAAATCCATATTTTGAGCATCTTATTAATATAGTTTCAACTAAATACATATTTTGGACATCGATATCCAAAATAATAACTTTTTTTTTAATTAAAAATAAATAAATAAATAAAATTTTAAAAATTTTTTAAAAAAATTAAATACACTTTTTAAATATATATACATACCGCAAGTGCACGACTGCTCAAAGTAGTAAAAGATTAAGGAACCAAAAGGATTAATGAATTGAGTAATAAACTATGTTTTATCATTGAATATCTATAGAGACCAAAATTTGGGGTTCTGTAAAACAACTTATTTAAAAAAACACTTTTTCATAAAAATAGCTTAAATAAAAGTCACTTAAAATATGATGAAACAAACAGGACTTAGGGTCACGATTTTTACTCTAGCATCTCCGTATGATCCAATTCACTTCTATTACGAGAATTCTGACACTACTTATAAAAAATAGATAAATATGGACAACACTTGCTTTCGCCAATGTGTTGTCCTATCTAAGACGAATAATTTTTTTTCTTTCGCATTGCCAGATTACTCTTCAGGATTCTTTACTTTTGTGCAACTATAAATATGAGATGTTTCTCAATCTCATCCCAGCACTTTCATTATATTAGACTTGATTGCTTAAAAACCTGCTCTCGGATACCGATACATATCCTTTCATACTATAATCGATACCTAAAAACTCTTTACTTTCGTACAATGGTTGGAATTGCATAATTTAGGTATTAAAATAAACATGAATAAAACTCTTGTAATCGACATACGGATAGTCATGAGATAAGTCTCATGACCCTTAGTCCCGAATGGACTACTCATTCAAAGTGAAAAACATCACAATCAAAACAATATTCGTAATTAAAATCATGATAAACAATTGAAATAGTATAACAATTGCAATGAAAGTGATAAATAGATCCTTACTGACAAGAAAATAACTTGAATCAAACTTGATCCAGTACTCCAATGAAGACTTGAGTACAGAGATTGGAAAAGTAAAAATACGTGAAAATAAAAAGCTGGAATAATACTGGATCCCCAAAATCAAGACTACCTATAATTTTTTATAATCAAAATTCTAATAGTGGACTAAATCTAACTGATTAATGCCAATTACATCAGGAAATATTCAAATATCCAAAGATGCAAAATGTTCTAAAATAGTAGCAATCGAGCCGAAAAAGGAAACAAATCGGGGAGAAGTATGCATGCCTGCTATGGCTCGTAGCAGCTGTTACGGGTGACCGTAGCAAACCTCTAGAATATGTATTGGACTTGCTCAAAATATGGGGAGCTTGGGTTTGGCTACTACGACCTCCCGTAGAAGCCTTCTGGAAAATGTATTGAGAATTTCCAACTTTTTTCCTTTTTCCCGCATTTTGCTTCATTTTGGTTCCTCTTTTGTTCGGGATATTTCTTAAAACCTAAAATTACCAAAAACATGATACGAAAGCATAAAATGTGATAAAATAAAGTAAACCGACTAGTAAAAATGATGTGAAACCCACTCATCAAACTCTGTCAAACTTAGACAATTGCTTGTCCTCGTGCAACAAAGTTTGCTTATGAAAATGTTCAGATCAAGCGGTTCAGTGATGGAAAAGCTTATGAAAATGAAGTTATCGATACTCATACGTGAGTTTTCGTTCAGATTGGCTAAGATCTAGTTCTCTTGGTAATCATTTAATACCAATGCTATTTACAAGAGCACTAACCATAGTGAGACTATAGGCCTAAGTCTCCCTTTCAGACACCGGTTCGACTATGCTTTGTACTTTAGTCTCTTTTTCCGATTTTTCCTTATCTTTTCATTCGGGCAATCAAATTTAGACCTTTTGGAATTATTATTATTATCATCACATGCATAAGACCGATCAAGAATTTTTGTTTAGACACCATATAAGCAACAATTGCCTTCTTTATTTACCGATGAAATTACACACTTTCTGTATTTATTTATTTGTCCACTTTTGGATGATATTTGGGGTTCAACTATCATTATGCTGAACAACTAGGTGAGGGTTATCCAACTTAGAAGGTGTAGTTTCCTTTTAATGCCTTTTTATCATTTCGGTGCTAAAGTTATTTATTTGTCAACCTATCATACATGTTATGTGAATCTAAGTTATGCCAGATTGTCATTATAAACTAATTAGGTAATACTTTTTAAAACTCGAGTGATATGGTACAAATCTACACGTTAGACTCGCATCTTACTTTGGAGAACTTAGGGTGTTCGAGTAATAACTATTTTGTCAAACTTTCTCGATGCCTTAGAATTAGCCTCTCATCCCTCTAACTCTATATACTTTCCCAGTTTTCTCATAATTAGAGTTTTTTTTAAGAAAAATATTTGTACGGTCCTAATTCGGAAAAAAATTTAAGAAATTTTTTTAGCAAAAGAAAAATAAAGAAATCCCCCCAACACATACACGCACCAAACATTGTCCTCGATGTTTTAGCACAAGCAAGAGGGAGTGAACTCACAAAGACCTCACTCGGAAGGTGGGAAACGCAACATAAGTTGTTGCACCATCATCTACACATCATCCAATACCATGCCTTATCTTGTTTGCTCCTCTTCATGCCCTGAATCTCATATTGCACCCACGCCATCTATCCTGATTAACATTTGAAGGTCCAGCTTCATGTTGGGTAGGACGAGTAAGTGGTGAGAGAATGTCTTCCTCCATAACATTACCTACATCATGGTTATATAAATCGCAGTTTCCCTCCTCGTCGGAAGAGCTACCCAAAGCAATTACGCCTACTGTGTAGAGCCAATTTTTACAGCAACATTAATCCTTACTTTTTTAGGGTTAGGAAAATCAATAATAGCTTTGTTGCAGATCATCACCGTGTAGGTGTTTCTGTCAATTAAAATCATGCCTTAATGCATAAGGGCATCCATGTCAATCTTATCTTTACCCTCTACAAGATGGTCTCTTCCATGTTAAATTCAATCCTGAGGTGCTCGGTGATTTAGGTGATCAAATCCCCCACCAAAATTTCTCTGATGGCGCTGCACGAGCAATTCTCCCCATATAATTAACCGCAATGACAGTGGCATTAACCACATCATTATTAATTTATCTAATTTTTTATCTTTATAATAAATAATTATAGATAATTTTGACATAACTGCAATTAATACTAATTTAAATTTTGATTATGATCGTTAAAAAGAAATAAAAAAGGTATATAAAAAAATAAAACGAGACTTAAACAAGAACACAAGGAATAGTTTTTAATGTTTTTGAGTTTTTGTTTATTTTATTTATTGTATGCTTTTGGATAATCTTCAATATTTTTGTTCACCATCCCAAAGTTTTAGGTTTTCTATCACTATGCAAAAAACATAATAGACTATATCAGATGTAAAAAATTAATTATATTTTCTTTTTCTACTCCACATAATTTTAGGTTTTTCCCCCCGTAAAAAACATAGTTAAAAGGCTATAATCCATGACATATTTTCTTATAAAATAGGTAATAATTAAAATGTAAATTCAAGCTAGAATTTATTTATATTTACCATTTTCACATTGAATTATGGTTTATTAGATGTAAATATATTCAATATGATTCTTCTCAGTCACCAAATTTCTTGTTTCTTCGTCAGTAAGCCACAAAGTTAAAAGACTATAAATGAATGACAAATAAATTATATCTAAATGGGTAATCACCAAAATTAATTATTTAAGGTCAGTTTTATTTGTGTTCACCATAATCACATTGTATTATGGTATAATAGATGTAAAAAAATTCTATATTTTTCTTCTTCTCCATCACCAAAATTTTGGTTTCTTAACCTCTGAGAAACTAAGTTAAGAGACTACTCTTGAATGACCCATAATTTATACGCATGCATAACAATTGAAATTAAATAATCAAGCTCAATATTGTTTGTATTCACCGAATTAAAATTGACTTATGGTATATTACATCTAAAAATATTCAATATTTTTCTTCACCATCCCAAGGTTTTAGGTTTCTATCACTATGCAAAAAACATAATAGACTATAGTAGATGTAAAAAATTAATTATATTTAATTTTTCTACTCCACATAATTTTAGGTTTTTCCAGTGTAAAAAACAAAGTTAAAAGGCTATAATCCATGACATATTTTTTAATAAAATAGGTAATAATTAAAATATATATTCAAGCTAGAATTTATTTATATTTACCATTTTCACATTGAATTATGGTTTATTAGATGTAAATATATTCAATATGATTCTTCTCCAACATGAAATTTCTTGTTTCTTCGTCAGTAAGCCACAAAGTTAAAAGACTATAAGTGAATGACAAATTAATTATATCTAAATGGGTAATAACCAAAATTAAATATTTAAGCTCAATTTTATTTGTGTTCACCATAATCACATTGTATTATGGTATAATAGATGTAAAACAATTCTATATTTGTCTTCTTCCCCATCACCAAAATTTTGGTTTCTTAACCTCTGAGAAACTAAGTTAAGAGACTACAAATGAATGACCCATAATTTATACACATGAATAACAATTGAAATTAAACAATCAAGCTCAATATTCTTTGTATTCACCGAATTAAAATTGACTTATGGTATATTAGATCTAAAAATTTTCAATATTTTTCTTCACCATCCCAAAGTTTTAGGTTTTCTATCACTATGCAAAAAACATAATAGACTATAGTAGATGTAAAAAATTAATTATATTTTATTTTTCTACTCCACATAATTTTAGGTTTTTCCCCAGTAAAAAACAAAGTTAAAAGGCTATAATCCATGACATATTTTCTTATAAAATAGGTAATAACTAAAATGTAAATTCAAGCTAGAATTTATTTATATTTATCATTTTCACATTGAATTATGGTTTATTAGATGTAAATATATTCAATATGATTCTTCTCCAAAACCAAATTTCTTGTTTCTTCGTCAGTAAGCCACAGAGTTAAAAGACTATAAGTGAATGACAAATAAATTATATCTAAATGGGTAATCACCAAAATTTAATAGATGTAAAACAATTCTATATTTTTCTTTTTCTCTGTTGCGGTTAGAATATGATATCAAATTATTAATTAATTTGAATCGCATCTTTAGTTCACAACCGCTCTTTGATTTATCTGAAGGAAAAGGTCAAAAGAGGAAAACCTAATTTTGCATCGTAAAGACAATGCGGGGAGAGATCTAGGTAAGGGGTTGGTTAAGTTTAGGGAAGGTACTAGCACCCTAAACTTCTGTAGTACTCTACAGGAACCTTTTGTTTATTGTATGCTTTTTTATTTTATTTTTTTATCTGTTTGAAATATATTGCTAAGGGATAGAGTGACCTAAAGACCTAAGGGTTAGTCCTAAGTTTACTCGGCAAGACGTCGCGTCTTGTGCCTACGTATCCTGGATAGGGAATGGAATCAGAGTAATCGTAGTTCCCCTCGAAAGGGAGATTAGAAACTTCTTGACTGTGGTCAAGGTTTCAATGGGAGTAAACATATCTTAAGGACACGCTTACGTGGAGTCTTGAAACTCCTATTTCTATGTTGAAAAGTTGAATTAAAATTAGGGTTGAAATTAGGGATTCCACGGCGGGAAACCCTAAAGCAGAGTACAACGACTCTTTGACCTAAAGTTAGGGTAAAAGGTATTTTCATTCACGGCGGGACACCTAGGCTATTAGGGTTTTGAAATGGTCAAAGGTTAGGGTTATTGACTCGGCTAGACCTAATCCTTCGGAAGGAATCCTAACGGAAAAAACATGCAAACAGACAAAATATCGTACGACCGAATTAAAATGCAGAAAAATAAAGAAAGCGGTAAAAGAAGCATCGCGACGATCACTCGCGTAAATTACAAATCCCCAAAACAAATGCAAAAATAAAAATAATTGCGATCATGGCCTCGCATAAATTACATCCGTGAAACAAAAAAATAGTACGAACAAATGAAATATTGGGGAGCTGCAACGAACAAACTAATGAGGGTTAGACAAAAATGAAGCGGCTAAATCAAAAACTTTATTTTTTTGAATTTTATTTAAAGGGAAGAACTAATTTTTGCATTTAAAAGGAGAACTTAATTTGATTTTAATGTTTTTATTTAAAAATTAGTTTTAATTTGATTAAAAAAATGATTTAATTTTAATGTTTTTGATGAAAAAAAGTTAGTTTTAATTTTTGTAAAATGTTTTAATTTTAATGTTTAAACAATGTTATAAATTTTAAAGCAAAAAAAAATGTTTTATTTTTTAAAGTTAAAAAATGTTTTTTTAAAATTTATTTTTAAGAATTATTTTTAATTTTAAGTTTTAAATATGAGTCTTAATTTTAAAAACAAGGTTTAATTTTAATTTTATGATTTTAGCTTAAAAAATGGTTTAATTTTTTTTTTTTTTATATTTTAAATTAACTTAAGTAAACTAAGTTAATGAGATTAACAATTAGAAATATTTTTATTTTAACAGTTTTCATTAACCTGCATTATGAAAATTATATACCACAGCAATAATAAAATACTAATAACAATATAATAATAACAAAATAAATAAAAAGAATAGGAGGAAGAAAATTGGAAATAAAAGGGGGATTCGTAGCGGTGGCGGCTCCCTCATTGATGAAGTTTTGAAGCTTTTTCTTTTTCTTTTGTATGGCTATTCTTGCATCTTCTTCTTCCTCGCTTCGCCATAATCTTCTCTTTTTCCTATAAAAAAAAAGAATAACAGAAACCAAATGTGATATTGATGAAATCTTACGAGTTACGGTTTGTTGGTGATTCCGCCGGTGATGAAGCTTTGAAGATTTTTTCAAAAATCTTACCTCTTCTGATAAATCGTGAGAACGGCCGCCGTTTTTTCTTTTTGTCTCCTTCTCCTTTTATCAAATGCAACTCATGTTTATATAGGTAACAAATTAGGGTTAACTCTAACCTAATGCCTATTTTAAAGCCCAACTTAAATAATTAGTCAAAACTAAAAAAAACAAACTAAAACAAACTAAAACAAACTAAAACAAACTTAAAAGAATAAAATCTTTTCTAATATTTTTAATTTTATGATTTTTTGATGTTTTTATGAATAATGTGGAAAAAAGTGAAAAAAATAATATTTTTTAAAAAATAATTTAAATAAAATACGAAAATAATAATTAAATAATGAAAAAAAACTATTTTGTTATTTTTTTTTTATAAAAATAGAAAAGTTAGAATAAAAATAAAAGAAAAACAAAAAGTGAAAAAGGTGGGATTCGAACTCTCAACCTCTCACACTCACAACTCCTTACACATAGTCTCTTGCCTATTGTGCCATATTATTCATTCAAAATAAAGTGGCACTAGAAACTATGTAAAGGTAGGACAAATTTGGGGTGCAACATTCTCCATCACCAAAATTTTGGTTTCTTAACCTCTGAGAAACTAAGTTAAGAGACTACAAATGAATGACCCATAATCTATACACATGAATAACAATTGATATTAAATAATCAAGCTCAATATTCTTTGTATTCACCGAATTAAAATTGACTTATGGTATATTAGATCTAAAAATGTTCAATATTTTTCTTCACCATCCCAAAGTTTTAGGTTTACTATCACTATGCAAAAAACATGATAGACTATAGTAGATGTAAAAAATTAATTATATTTTATTTTTCTACTCCACATAATTTTAGGTTTTTCCCCCAGTAAAAAACAAAGTTAAAAGGCTATAATCCATGACATATTTTCTTATAAAATAGGTAATAACTAAAATGTAAATTGAAGCTAGAATTTATTTATATTTACCATTTTCACATTGAATTATGGTTTATTAGATGTAAATATATTCAATATGATTCTTCTCCATCACCAAATTTCTTGTTTCTTCGTCAGTAAGCCACAGGGTTAAAAGACAATAAGTGAATGACAAATAAATTATATCTACATGGGTAATCACCAAAATTAAATATTTAAGCTTACTGTTATTTGGTTTAACCATAATCACATTGTATTATGGTATAATAGATGTAAAACAATTCTATATTTTTCTTCTTCTCCATCACTAAAATTTTGGTTTCTTAACCTCTGAGAAACTAAGTTAAGAGACTACAAATGAATGACCCATAATTTATACACATGAATAACAATTGATATTAAATAATCAAGCTCAATATTGTTTGTATTCTCCGAATTAAAATTGACTTATGGTATATTAGATCTAAAAATGTTCAATATTTTTCTTCACCATCCCAAAGTTTTAGGTTTCCTATCACTATGCAAAAAACATAATAGACTATAGTAGATGTAAAAAATTAATTATATTTTAGTTTTCTACTCCACATAATTTTAGGTTTTTCCCCCCAGTAAAAAACAAAGTTAAAAGGCTATAATCCATGACATATTTTCTTATCAAATAGGTAATAACTAAAATGTAAATTCAAGCTAGAATTTATTTATATTTACCATTTTCACATTGAATTATGGTTTATTAGATGTAAATATATTCAATTTGATTCTTCTCCATCACCAAATTTCTTGTTTCTTCGTCAGTAAGCCACAAAGTTAAAAGACTATAAGTGAATGACAAATAAATTATATCTACATGGGTAAGCACCAAAATTAAATATTTAAGCTCACTGTTATTTGTGTTAACCATAATCACATTGTATTATGGTATAATAGATG
>CAWUDS030005114.1:0-62732 GCA_963859935.3 Lathyrus sativus | reverse complement strand
TGGGGATAAACCTAAAATTTTGTGATGGAATGGAAAATTAAAATATAATTAATTTTTTACACCTACTGTAATCTATTATGTTTGGAGCTTAGTGATAAAAAAAACCTAAGACTTTGGGATAGTGAATAAAAAACCTAAAATATTTGCCATTAATTTATAGTCTTTTAACTCTGTGGCTTACTGACGAAGAAACATGAAATTTCGTGATGGAGAAGAAACATATTGAATATATTTATATCTAATTTACCATAATTCAATATGAAAATGGTAAATATAAATAAATTTGAGCCTGATTATATAATTTTAATTTTTACCTATATTATATAGCATATAAGTCATGGATTATAGTCTTTTAACTTTGTTTTTTAGTGGGGATAAACCTAAAATTTTGTGATCGAGTTGAAAAATAAAATATAATTAGTTTTTTACACCTACTGAAATCTATTATGTTTGGTGATTAGTGATAAAAAAAACCTAAGACTTTGGGATGGTGAAGAAAAAACCTAAAATATTTGCCATTCATTTATAGCTTTTAACTCTGT
Source organism: Lathyrus sativus (assembly GCA_963859935.3). Lineage (NCBI taxonomy): Eukaryota > Viridiplantae > Streptophyta > Magnoliopsida > Fabales > Fabaceae > Lathyrus > Lathyrus sativus. The sequence goes on along the minus strand of CAWUDS030005114.1, from coordinate 62,190 downwards.
GGCTTACTAACAGAGAAACATGAAATTTCGTGATGGAAAACAAATATATTTACTATATTTACATCTAACTTACCATAATTCAATGTGAAAAACGTAAATATGAATTAATTTGAGCTTGATTATTAAATTTTAATTTTACCTATATTATATAAAATATATGTCATGGATTATAGTCTTTTAACTTTGTTTTTTAGTGGGGATAAACCTAAAATTTTGTGATGGAGTTGAACAATAAAATAAAATTAATTTTTTACACCTACTGTAATCTATTATGTTTGGTGCTTAGTGGTAAAAAAAAACCTAACACTTTGGGATGGTCAAGAAAAAACCTAAAATATTTGTCATTCATTTATTGTATTTTTTATTTTGTGGCTTACTGACGAAGAAACATGAAATTTCGGGATGGAGAAGAAACATATTGAATATATTTAGATCTAATTTACCATAATTCAATATGAAAATGGTAAATATAATTAATTTGAGCCTGATTATTTGATTTTATTTTTTACCTATATTATATAAAATATAAGTCATGGATTATAGTCTTTTAACTTTGTTTTTTAGTGGGGATAAACCTAAAATTTTGTGATGGAGTTGAAAAATAAAATATAATTAATTTTTTAAACCTACTGTAATCTATTATGTTTGGTGATTATTGATAAAAAAAACCTAAGACTTTGGGATTGTGAAGAAAAAACCTAAAATATTTGCCATTCATTTATAGTCTTTTAACTCTGTGGCTTACTTACGAATAAAAATGAAATTTTGTGATGGAGAAGAAACATATTGAATATATTTACATCGAATTTACCATAATTCAATATGAAAATGGTAAATATAAATAAATATGAGCCTGATTATATAATTTTAATTTTTACCTATATTATATAAAATATAAGTCATAGATTATAGTCTTGTAACTTTGTTTTTTAGTGGGGATAAACCTAAAATTTTGTGATGGAATGGAAAATTAAAATATAATTAATTTTTTACACCTACTGTAATCTATTATGTTTGGAGCTTAGTGATAAAAAAAACCTAAGACTTTGGGATAGTGAATAAAAAAGCTAAAATATTTGCCATTAATTTATAGTCTTTTAACTCTGTGGCTTACTGACGAAGAAACATGAAATTTCGTGATGGAGAAGAAACATATTGAATATATTTATATCTAATTTACCATAATTCAATATGAAAATGGTAAATATAAATAAATTTGAGCCTGATTATATAATTTTAATTTTTACCTATATTATATAACATATAAGTCATGGATTATAGTCTTTTAACTTTGTTTTTTAGTGGGGATAAACCTAAAATTTTGTGATCGAGTTGAAAAATAAAATATAATTAGTTTTTTACACCTACTGAAATCTATTATGTTTGGTGATTTGTGATAAAAAAAACCAAAGACTTTGGGATGGTGAAGAAAAAACCTAAAATATTTGCCATTCATTTATAGTCTTTTAACTCTGTGGCTTACTAACAAAGAAACATGAAATTTCGTGATGGAAAAAAAATATATTTACTATATTTACATCTAACTTACCATAATTCAATGTGAAAAACGTAAATATGAATTAATTTGTGCTTGATTATTAAATTTTAATTTTACCTATATTATATAAAATATATGTCATGGATTATAGTCTTTTAACTTTGTTTTTTAGTGGGGATAAACCTAAAATTTTGTGATGGAGTTGAACAATAAAATAAAATTAATTTTTTACACCTACTGTAATCTATTATGTTTGGTGCTTAGTGGTAAAAAAAAACCTAACACTTTAGGATGGTCAAGAAAAAATCTAAAATATTTGTCATTCATTTATTGTATTTTAACTTTGTGGCTTACTGACGAAGAAACATGAAATTTCGGGATGGAGAAGAAACATATTGAATATATTTACATCTAATTTACCATAATTCAATATGAAAATGGTAAATATAATTAATTTGAGCTTGATTATTTGATTTTATTTTTTACCTATATTATATAAAATATAAGTCATGGATTATAGTCTTTTAACTTTGTTTTTTAGTGGGGATAAACCTAAAATTTTGTGATGGAGTTGAAAAATAAAATATAATTAATTTTTTAAACCTACTGTAATCTATTATGTTTGGTGATTATTGATAAAAAAAAACCTAAGACTTTGGGATTGTGAAGAAAAAACCTAAAATATTTGCCATTCATTTATAGTCTTTTAACTCTGTGGCTTACTGACGAATAAACATGAAATTTTGTGATGGAGAAGAAACATATTGAATATATTTACATCGAATTTACCATAATTCAATATGAAAATGGTAAATATAAATAAATATGAGCCTGATTATATAATTTTAATTTTTACCTATATTATATAAAATATAAGTCTTAGATTATAGTCTTGTAACTTTGTTTTTTAGTGGGGATAAACCTAAAATTTTGTGATGGAATGGAAAATTAAAATATAATTAATTTTTTACACCTACTGTAATCTATTATGTTTGGAGCTTAGTGATAAAAAAAACCTAAGACTTTGGGATAGTGAATAAAAAACCTAAAATATTTGCCATTAATTTATAGTCTTTTAACTCTGTGGCTTACTGACGAAGAAACTTGAAATTTCGTGATGGAGAAGAAACATATTGAATATATTTATATCTAATTTACCATAATTCAATATGAAAATGGTAAATATAAATAAATTTGAGCCTGATTATATAATTTTAATTTTTACCTATATTATATAACATATAAGTTATGGATTATAGTCTTTTAACTTTGTTTTTTAGTGGGGATAAACCTAAAATTTTGTGATGGAGTTGAAAAATAAAATATAATTAGTTTTTTACACCTACTGAAATCTATTATGTTTGGTGATTAGTGATAAAAAAAACCTAAGACTTTGGGATGGTGAAGAAAAAACCTAAAATATTTGCCATTCATTTATAGTCTTTTAACTCTGTGGCTTACTAACAAAGAAACATGAAATTTCGTGATGGAAAACAAATATATTTACTATATTTACATCTAACTTACCATAATTCAATGTGAAAAACGTAAATATGAATTAATTTGAGCTTGATTATTAAATTTTAATTTTACCTATAATATATAAAATATATGTCATGGATTATAGTCTTTTAACTTTGTTTTTTAGTGGGCATAAACCTAAAATTTTGTGATGGAGTTGAACAATAAAATAAAATTAATTTTTTACACCTACTGTAATCTATTATGTTTGGTGCTTAGTGGTAAAAAAAAACCTAACACTTTGGGATGGTCGAGAAAAAACCTAAAATATTTGTCATTCATTTATTGTATTTTAACTTTGTGGCTTACTGACGAAGAAACATGAAATTTCGGGATGGAGAAGAAACATATTGAATATATTTACATCTAATTTACCATAATTCAATATGAAAATGGTAAATATAATTAATTTGAGCCTGATTATTTGATTTTATTTTTTACCTATATTATATAAAATATAAGTCATGGATTATAGTCTTTTAACTTTGTTTTTTAGTGGGGATAAACCTAAAATTTTGTGATGGAGTTGAAAAATAAAATATAATTAATTTTTTAAACCTACTGTAATCTATTATGTTTGGTGATTATTGATAAAAAAAACCCTAAGACTTTGGGATTGTGAAGAAAAAACCTAAAATATTTGCCATTCATTTATAGTCTTTTAACTCTGTGGCTTACTGACGAATAAACATGAAATTTTGTGATGGAGAAGAAACATATTGAATATATTTACATCGAATTTACCATAATTCAATATGAAAATGGTAAATATAAATAAATATGAGCCTGATTATATAATTTTAATTTTTACCTATATTATATAAAATATAAGTCTTAGATTATAGTCTTGTAACTTTGTTTTTTAGTGGGGATAAACCTAAAATTTTGTGATGGAATGGAAAATTAAAATATAATTAATTTTTTACACCTACTGTAATCTATTATGTTTTGAGCTTAGTGATAAAAAAAACCTAAGACTTTGGGATAGTGAATAAAAAACCTAAAATATTTGCCATTAATTTATAGTCTTTTAACTCTGTGGCTTACTGACGAAGAAACATGAAATTTCGTGATGGAGAAGAAACATATTGAATATATTTATATCTAATTTACCATAATTCAATATGAAAATGGTAAATATAAATAAATTTGAGCCTGATTATATAATTTTAATTTTTACCTATATTATATAACATATAAGTCATGGATTACAGTCTTTTAACTTTGTTTTTTAGTGGGGATAAACCTAAAATTTGTGATGGAGTTGAAAAATAAAATATAATTAGTTTTTTACACCTACTGAAATCTATGATGTTTGGTGATTAGTGATAAAAAAACCTAAGACTTTGGGATGGTGAAGAAAAAACCTAAAATATTTGCCATTCATTTATAGTCTTTTAACTCTGTGGCTTACTAACAAAAAAACATGAAATTTCGTGATGGAAAACAAATATATTTACTATATTTACATCTAACTTACCATAATTCAATGTGAAAAACGTAAATATGAATTAATTTGAGCTTGATTATTAAATTTTAATTTTACCTATATTATATAAAATATATGTCATGGATTATAGTCTTTTAACTTTGTTTTTTAGTGGGCATAAACCTAAAATTTTGTGATGGAGTTGAACAATAAAATAAAATTAATTTTTTACACCTACTGTAATCTATTATGTTTGGTGCTTAGTGGTAAAAAAAAACCTAACACTTTGGGATGGTCAAGAAAAAACCTAAAATATTTGTCATTCATTTATTGTATTTTAACTTTGTGGCTTACTGACGAAGAAACATGAAATTTCGGGATGGAGAAGAAACATATTGAATATATTTACATCTAATTTACCATAATTCAATATGAAAATGGTAAATATAATTAATTTGAGCCTGATTATTTGATTTTATTTTTTACCTATATTATATAAAATATAAGTCATGGATTATAGTCTTTTAACTTTGTTTTTTAGTGGGGATAAACCTAAAATTTTGTGATGGAGTTGAAAAATAAAATATAATTAATTTTTTAAACCTACTGTAATCTATTATGTTTGGTGATTATTGATAAAAAAAAACCTAAGACTTTGGGATGGTGAAGAAAAAACCTAAAAATTTGCCATTCATTTATAGTCTTTTAACTCTGTGGCTTACTGACGAATTAACATGAAATTTTGTGATGGAGAAGAAACATATTGAATATATTTACATCGAATTTACCATAATTCAATATGAAAATGGTAAATATAAATAAATATGAGCCTGATTATATAATTTTAATTTTTACCTATATTATATAAAATATAAGTCATAGATTATAGTCTTGTAACTTTGTTTTTTAGTGGGGATAAACCTAAAATTTTGTGATGGAATGGAAAATTAAAATATAATTAATTTTTTACACCTACTGTAATCTATTATGTTTGGAGCTTAGTGATAAAAAAAACCTAAGACTTTGGGATAGTGAATAAAAAACCTAAAATATTTGCCATTAATTTATAGTCTTTTAACTCTGTGGCTTACTGACGAAGAAACATGAAATTTCGTGATGGAGAAGAAACATATTGAATATATTTATATCTAATTTACCATAATTCAATATGAAAATGGTAAATATAAATAAATTTGAGCCTGATTATATAGTTTTAATTTTTACCTATATTATATAACATATAAGTCATGGATTATAGTCTTTTAACTTTGTTTTTTAGTGGGGATAAACCTAAAATTTTGTGATGGAGTTGAAAAATAAAATATAATTAGTTTTTTACACCTACTGAAATCTATTATGTTTGGTGATTAGTGATAAAAAAAAACCTAAGACTTTGGGATGGTGAAGAAAAAACCTAAAATATTTGCCATTCATTTATAGTCTTTTAACTTTGTGGCTTACTGACGAATAAACATGAAATTTTGTGATGGAGAAGAAACATATTGAATATATTTACATCGAATTTACCATAATTCAATATGAAAATGGTAAATATAAATAAATATGAGCCTGATTATATAATTTTAATTTTTACCTATATTATATAAAATATAAGTCATAGATTATAGTCTTGTAACTTTGTTTTTTAGTGGGGATAAACCTAAAATTTGTGATGGAATTGAAAATTAAAATATAATTAATTTTTTACACCTACTGTAATCTATTATGTTTGGAGCTTAGTGATAAAAAAACCAAAGACTTTGGGATAGTGAATAAAAAACCTAAAATATTTGCCATTAATTTATAGTCTTTTAACTCTGTGGCTTACTGACGAAGAAACATGAAATTTCGTGATGGAGAAGAAACATATTGAATATATTTATATCTAATTTACCATAATTCAGTATGAAAATGGTAAATATAAATAAATTTGAGCCTGATTATATAATTTTAATTTTTACCTATATTATATAATATAAAATCATGGATTATAGTCTTTTAACTTTGTTTTTTAGTGGGGATAAACCTAAAATTTTTGTGATGGAGTTGAAAAATAAAATATAATTAGTTTTTTACACCTACTGAAATCTATTATGTTTGGTGATTAGTGATAAAAAAACCTAAGACTTTGGATGGTCGAAGAAAAAACCTAAAATATTTGCCATTCATTTATAGTCTTTTAACTCTGTGGCTTACTAACAAAGAACATGAAATTTCGTGATGGAAAACAAATATATTTACTATATTTACATCTAACTTACCATAATTCAATGTGAAAAACGTAATATGAATTAATTTGAGCTTGATTATTAAATTTTAATTTTACCTATATTATATAAAATATAAGTCATGGATTATAGTCTTTTAACTTTGTTTTTTAGTGGGGATAAACCTAAAATTTTGTGATGGAGTTGAAAAATAAAATATAATTAATTTTTTAAACCTACTGTAATCTATTATGTTTGGTGATTATTGATAAAAAAAAACCTAAGACTTTGGATGGTGAAGAAAAAACCTAAAATATTTGCCATTCATTTATAGTCTTTTAACTCTGTGGCTTACTGACGAATAAACATGAAATTTTGTGATGGAGAAGAAACATATTGAATATATTTACATCGAATTTACCATAATTCAATATGAAAATAGTAAATATAAATAAATATGAGCCTGATATATAATTTTAATTTTTACCTATATTATATAAAATATAAGTCATGGATTATAGTCTTGTAACTTTGTTTTTTAGTGGGGATAAACCTAAAATTTTGTGATGGAATGGAAAATTAAAATATAATTAATTTTTTACACCTACTGTAATCTATTATGTTTGGAGCTTAGTTATAAAAAAAACCCTAAGACTTTGGGATAGTGAATAAAAAACCTAAAATATTTGCCAATAATTTATAGTCTTTTAACTCTGTGGCTTACTGACGAAGAAACATGAAATTTCGTGATGGAGAAGAAACATATTGAATATACTTATATCTAATTTACCATAATTCAATATGAAAATGGTAAATATAAATAAATTTGAGCCTAATTATATAATTTTAATTTTACCTATATTATATAACATATAAGTCATGGATTATAGTCTTTTAACTTTGTTTTTTAGTGGGGATAAACCTAAAATTTTGTGATGGAGTTGAAAAATAAAATATAATTAGTTTTTTACACCCTACTGTAATCTATTATGTTTGGTGATTAGTGATAAAAAAACCCTAAGACTTTGGGATGGTGAAGAAAAAACCTAAAATATTTGCCATTCATTTATAGTCTTTTAACTCTGTGGCTTACTAACGAAGAAACATGAAATTTCATGATGGAAAACAAATATATTTACTATATTTACATCTAACTTACCATAATTCAATGTGAAAAAACGTAAATATGAATTAATTGAGCTTGATTATTTAATTTTAATTTTACCTATATTATATAAAATATATGTCATGGATTATAGTCTTTTAACTTTGTTTTTTAGTGGGGATAAACCTAAAATTTTGTGATGGAGTTGAACACTAAAATAAAATAATTTTTTACACCTACTGTAATCTATTATGTTTGGTGCTTAGTGGTAAAAAAAAACCTAACACTTTGGGATGGTCAAGAAAAAACCTAAAATATTTGTCATTCATTTATTGTATTTTAACTTTGTGGCTTACTGACGAAGAAACATGAAATTTCGGGATGGAGAAGAAACATATTGAATATATTTACATCTAATTTACCATAATTCAATATGAAAATGGTAAATATAAATAATTTTAGCCTGATTATTTGATTTTATTTTTTACCTATATTATATAAAATATAAGTCATGGATTATAGTCTTTTAACTTTGTTTTTTAGTGGGGATAAACCTAAAATTTTGTGATGGAGTTGAAATATAAAATATAATTAATTTTTTAAACCTACTGTAATCTATTATGTTTGGTGATTATTGATAAAAAAAAACCTAAGACTTTGGGATGGTGAAGAAAAAACCTAAAATATTTGCCATTCATTTATAGTCTTTTAACTCTGTGGCTTACTGACGAATAAACATGAAATTTTGTGATGGAGAAGAAACATATTGAATATATTTACATCGAATTTACCATAATTCAATATGAAAATGGTAAATATAAATAAATTTGAGCCTGATTATATAGTTTTAATTTTTACCTATATTATATAACATATAAGTCATGGATTATAGTCTTGTAACTTTGTTTTTTAGTGGGGATAAACCTAAAATTTTGTGATGGAATGGAAAATTAAAATATAATTAATTTTTTACACCTACTGTAATCTATTATGTTTGGAGCTTAGTGATAAAAAAACCTGAAGACTTTGGGATAGTGAATAAAAAACCTAAAATATTTGCCATTAATTTATAGTCTTTTAACTCTGTGGCTTACTGACGAAGAAACATGAAATTTCGTGATGGAGAAGAAACATATTGAATATACTTATATCTAATTTACCATAATTCAATATGAAAATGGTAAATATAAATATATTTGAGCCTGATTATATAATTTTAATTTTTACCTATATTATATAACATATAAGTCATGGATTATAGTCTTTTAACTTTGTTTTTTAGTGGGGATAAACCTAAAATTTTGTGATGGAGTTGAAAAATAAAATATAATTAGTTTTTTACACCTACTGTAATCTATTATGTTTGGTGATTAGTGATAAAAAAAACCTAAGACTTTGGGATGGTGAAGAAAAAACCTAAAATATTTGCCATTCATTTATAGTCTTTTAAACTCTGTGGCTTACTAACGAAGAAACATGAAATTTCATGATGGAAAACAAATATATTTACTATATTTACATCTAACTTACCATAATTCAATGTGAAAAACGTAAATATGAATTAATTTGAGCTTGATTATTTAATTTTAATTTTACCTATATTATATAAAATATATGTCATGGATTATAGTCTTTTAACTTTGTTTTTTAGTGGGGATAAACCTAAAATTTGTGATGGAGTTGAACAATAAAATAAAATTAATTTTTACACCTACTGTAATCTATTATGTTTGGTGCTTAGTGGTAAAAAAAACCTAACACTTTGGGATGGTCAAGAAAAAACCTAAATATTTGTCATTCATTTATTGTATTTTAACTTTGTGGCTTACTGACGAAGAAACATGAAATTTCGGGATGGAGAAGAAACATATTGAATATATTTACATCTAATTTACCATAATTCAATATGAAAATGGTAAATATAATTAATTTTAGCCTGATTATTTGATTTTATTTTTTACCTATATTATATAAAATATAAGTCATGGATTATAGTCTTTTAACTTTGTTTTTTAGTGGGGATAAACCTAAAATTTTGTGATGGAGTTGAAATATAAAATATAATTAATTTTTTAAACCTACTGTAATCTATTATGTTTGGTGATTATTGATAAAAAAAAACCTAAGACTTTGGGATGGTGAAGAAAAAACCTAAAATATTTGCCATTCATTTATAGTCTTTTAACTCTGTGGCTTACTGACGAATAAACATGAAATTTTGTGATGGAGAAGAAACATATTGAATATATTTACATCGAATTTACCATAATTCAATATGAAAATGGTAAATATAAATAAATTTGAGCCTGATTATATAGTTTTAATTTTTACCTATATTATATAACATATAAGTCATGGATTATAGTCTTGTAACTTTGTTTTTTAGTGGGGATAAACCTAAAATTTTGTGATGGAATGGAAAATTAAAATATAATTAATTTTTTACACCTACTGTAATCTATTATGTTTGGAGCTTAGTGATAAAAAAACCTGAAGACTTTGGGATAGTGAATAAAAAACCTAAAATATTTGCCATTAATTTATAGTCTTTTAACTCTGTGGCTTACTGACGAAGAAACATGAAATTTCGTGATGGAGAAGAAACATATTGAATATACTTATATCTAATTTACCATAATTCAATATGAAAATGGTAAATATAAATATATTTGAGCCTGATTATATAATTTTAATTTTTACCTATATTATATAACATATAAGTCATGGATTATAGTCTTTTAACTTTGTTTTTTAGTGGGGATAAACCTAAAATTTTGTGATGGAGTTGAAAAATAAAATATAATTAGTTTTTTACACCTACTGTAATCTATTATGTTTGGTGATTAGTGATAAAAAAAACCTAAGACTTTGGGATGGTGAAGAAAAAACCTAAAATATTTGCCATTCATTTATAGTCTTTTAACTCTGTGGCTTACTAACGAAGAAACATGAAATTTCATGATGGAAAACAAATATATTTACTATATTTACATCTAACTTACCATAATTCAATGTGAAAAACGTAAATATGAATTAATTTGAGCTTGATTATTTAATTTTAATTTTACCTATATTATATAAAATATATGTCATGGATTATAGTCTTTTAACTTTGTTTTTTAGTGGGGATAAACCTAAAATTTTGTGATGGAGTTGAACAATAAAATAAAATTAATTTTTTACACCTACTGTAATCTATTATGTTTGGTGCTTAGTGGTAAAAAAAAACCTAACACTTTGGGATGGTCAAGAAAAAACCTAAAATATTTGTCATTCATTTATTGTATTTTAACTTTGTGGCTTACTGACGAAGAAACATGAAATTTCGGGATGGAGAAGAAACATATTGAATATATTTACATCTAATTTACCATAATTCAATATGAAAATGGTAAATATAATTAATTTTAGCCTGATTATTTGATTTTATTTTTTACCTATATTATATAAAATATAAGTCATGGATTATAGTCTTTTAACTTTGTTTTTTAGTGGGGATAAACCTAAAATTTTGTGATGGAGTTGAAATATAAAATATAATTAATTTTTTAAACCTACTGTAATCTATTATGTTTGGTGATTATTGATAAAAAAAAACCTAAGACTTTGGGATGGTGAAGAAAAAACCTAAAATATTTGCCATTCATTTATAGTCTTTTAACTCTGTGGCTTACTGACGAATAAACATGAAATTTTGTGATGGAGAAGAAACATATTGAATATATTTACATCGAATTTACCATAATTCAATATGAAAATGGTAAATATAAATAAATTTGAGCCTGATTATATAGTTTTAATTTTTACCTATATTATATAACATATAAGTCATGGATTATAGTCTTGTAACTTTGTTTTTTAGTGGGGATAAACCTAAAATTTTGTGATGGAATGGAAAATTAAAATATAATTAATTTTTTACACCTACTGTAATCTATTATGTTTGGAGCTTAGTGATAAAAAAACCTGAAGACTTTGGGATAGTGAATAAAAAACCTAAAATATTTGCCATTAATTTATAGTCTTTTAACTCTGTGGCTTACTGACGAAGAAACATGAAATTTCGTGATGGAGAAGAAACATATTGAATATACTTATATCTAATTTACCATAATTCAATATGAAAATGGTAAATATAAATATATTTGAGCCTGATTATATAATTTTAATTTTTACCTATATTATATAACATATAAGTCATGGATTATAGTCTTTTAACTTTGTTTTTTAGTGGGGATAAACCTAAAATTTTGTGATGGAGTTGAAAAATAAAATATAATTAGTTTTTTACACCTACTGTAATCTATTATGTTTGGTGATTAGTGATAAAAAAAACCTAAGACTTTGGGATGGTGAAGAAAAAACCTAAAATATTTGCCATTCATTTATAGTCTTTTAACTCTGTGGCTTACTAACGAAGAAACATGAAATTTCATGATGGAAAACAAATATATTTACTATATTTACATCTAACTTACCATAATTCAATGTGAAAAACGTAAATATGAATTAATTTGAGCTTGATTATTTAATTTTAATTTTACCTATATTATATAAAATATATGTCATGGATTATAGTCTTTTAACTTTGTTTTTTAGTGGGGATAAACCTAAAATTTTGTGATGGAGTTGAACAATAAAATAAAATTAATTTTTTACACCTACTGTAATCTATTATGTTTGGTGCTTAGTGGTAAAAAAAAAACCTAACACTTTGGGATGGTCAAGAAAAAACCTAAAATATTTGTCATTCATTTATTGTATTTTAACTTTGTGGCTTACTGACGAAGAAACATGAAATTTCGGGATGGAGAAGAAACATATTGAATATATTTACATCTAATTTACCATAATTCAATATGAAAATGGTAAATATAATTAATTTTAGCCTGATTATTTGATTTTATTTTTTACCTATATTATATAAAATATAAGTCATGGATTATAGTCTTTTAACTTTGTTTTTTAGTGGGGATAAACCTAAAATTTTGTGATGGAGTTGAAATATAAAATATAATTAATTTTTTAAACCTACTGTAATCTATTATGTTTGGTGATCATTGATAAAAAAAAACCTAAGACTTTGGGATGGTGAAGAAAAAACCTAAAATATTTGCCATTCATTTATAGTCTTTTAACTCTGTGGCTTACTGACGAATAAACATGAAATTTTGTGATGGAGAAGAAACATATTGAATATATTTACATCGAATTTACCATAATTCAATATGAAAATGGTAAATATAAATAAATTTGAGCCTGATTATATAGTTTTAATTTTTACCTATATTATATAACATATAAGTCATGGATTATAGTCTTGTAACTTTGTTTTTTAGTGGGGATAAACCTAAAATTTTGTGATGGAATGGAAAATTAAAATATAATTAATTTTTTACACCTACTGTAATCTATTATGTTTGGAGCTTAGTGATAAAAAAACCTGAAGACTTTGGGATAGTGAATAAAAAACCTAAAATATTTGCCATTAATTTATAGTCTTTTAACTCTTTGGCTTACTGACGAAGAAACATGAAATTTCGTGATGGAGAAGAAACATATTGAATATACTTATATCTAATTTACCATAATTCAATATGAAAATGGTAAATATAAATATATTTGAGCCTGATTATATAATTTTAATTTTTACCTATATTATATAACATATAAGTCATGGATTATAGTCTTTTAACTTTGTTTTTTAGTGGGGATAACCCTAAAATTTTGTGATGGAGTTGAAAAATAAAATATAATTAGTTTTTTACACCTACTGTAATCTATTATGTTTGGTGATTAGTGATAAAAAAAACCTAAGACTTTGGGATGGTGAAGAAAAAACCTAAAATATTTGCCATTCATTTATAGTCTTTTAACTTTGTGGCTTACTAACGAAGAAACATGAAATTTCATGATGGAAAACAAATATATTTACTATATTTACATCTAACTTACCATAATTCAATGTGAAAAACGTAAATATGAATTAATTTGAGCTTGATTATTTAATTTTAATTTTACCTATATTATATAAAATATATGTCATGGATTATAGTCTTTTAACTTTGTTTTTTAGTGGGGATAAACCTAAAATATTGTGATGGAGTTGAACAATAAAATATAATTAATTTTTTAAACCTACTGTAATCTATTATGTTTGGTGCTTAGTGGTAAAAAAAAACCTAACACTTTGGGATGGTCAAGAAAAAACCTAAAATATTTGTCATTCATTTATTGTATTTTAACTTTGTGGCTTACTGACGAAGAAACATGAAATTTCGGGATGGAGAAGAAACATATTGAATATATTTACATCTAATTTACCATAATTCAATATGAAAATGGTAAATATAATCAATTTGAGCCTGATTATTTGATTTTATTTTTTACCTATATTATATAAAATATAAGTCATGGATTATAGTCTTTTAACTTTGTTTTTTAGTGGGGATAAACCTAAAATTTTGTGATGGAGTTGAAAAATAAAATATAATTAATTATTTACACCTACTGTTATCTATTATGTTTGGTGATTAGTGATAAAAAAAACCTAAGACTTTGGGATGGTGAAGAAAAATCCTAAAATATTTGCCATTCATTTATAGTCTTTTAACTCTGTGGCTTACTGACGAAGAAACATGAAATTCCGTGATGGAAAACAAATATATTTACTATATTTACATCTAATTTACCATAATTCAATATGAAAAACGTAAATATAATTAATTTGAGCTTGATTATTTAATTTTAATTTTTACCTATATTATATAAAATATAAGTCATGGATTATAGTCTTTTAACTTTGTTTTTTAGTGGGGATAAACCTAAAATTTTGTGATGGAGTTGAAAAATAAAATATAATTAATTTTTTAAACCTACTGTAATCTATTATGTTTGGTGATTATTGATAAAAAAAAACCTAAGACTTTGGGATGGTGAAGAAAAAACCTAAAATATTTGCCAATCATTTATAGTCTTTTAACTCTGTGGCTTACTGACGAATAAACATGAAATTTTGTGATGGAGAAGAAACATATTGAATATATTTACATCGAATTTACCATAATTCAATATGAAAATGGTAAATATAAATAAATATGAGCCTGATTATATAATTTTAATTTTTACCTATATTATATAAAATATAAGTCATGGATTATAGTCTTGTAACTTTGTTTTTTAGTGGGGATAAACCTAAAATTTTGTGATGGAATGGAAAATTAAAATATAATTAATTTTTTACACCTACTGTAATCTATTATGATTGGAGCTTAGTGATAAAAAAACCTTAAGACTTTGGGATAGTGAATAAAAAACCTAAAATATTTGCCATTAATTTATAGTCTTTTAACTCTGTGGCTTACTGACGAAGAAACATGAAATTTCGTGATGGAGAAGAAACATATTGAATATACTTATATCTAATTTACCATAATTCAATATGAAAATGGTAAATATAAATATATTTGAGCCTGATTATATAATTTTAATTTTTACCTATATTATATAACATATAAGTCATGGATTATAGTCTTTTAACTTTGTTTTTTAGTGGGGATAAACCTAAAATTTTGTGATGGAGTTGAAAAATAAAATATAATTAGTTTTTTACACCTACTGTAATCTATTATGTTTGGTGATTAGTGATAAAAAAAACCTAAGACTTTGGGATGGTGAAGAAAAAACCTAAAATATTTGCCATTCATTTATAGTCTTTTAACTCTGTGGCTTACTAACGAAGAAACATGAAATTTCATGATGGAAAACAAATATATTTACTATATTTACATCTAACTTACCATAATTCAATGTGAAAAACGTAAATATGAATTAATTTGAGCTTGATTATTTAATTTTAATTTTACCTATATTATATAAAATATATGTCATGGATTATAGTCTTTTAACTTTGTTTTTTAGTGGGGATAAACCTAAAATTTTGTGATGGAGTTGAACAATAAAATAAAATTAATTTTTTACACCTACTGTAATCTATTATGTTTGGTGCTTAGTGGTAAAAAAAACCTAACACTTTGGGATGGTCAAGAAAAAACCTAAAATATTTGTCATTCATTTATTGTATTTTAACTTTGTGGCTTACTGACGAAGAAACATGAAATTTCGTGATGGAGAAGAAACATATTGAATATATTTGCATCTAATTTACCATAATTCAATATGAAAATGGTAAATATAATTAATTTGAGCCTGATTATTTAATTTTATTTTTTACCTATATTATATAAAATATAAGTCATGGATTATAG
The DNA here is from genome assembly GCA_963859935.3 of Lathyrus sativus. Classification (NCBI taxonomy): domain Eukaryota; kingdom Viridiplantae; phylum Streptophyta; class Magnoliopsida; order Fabales; family Fabaceae; genus Lathyrus; species Lathyrus sativus. The sequence continues at coordinate 46,163 of CAWUDS030005114.1, read as the reverse complement.
TCTTTTAACTTTGTTTTTTAGTGGGGATAAACCTAAAATTTTGTGATGGAGTTGAAAAATAAAATATAATTAATTATTTACACCTACTGTAATCTATTATGTTTGGTGATTAGTGATAAAAAAAACTAAGACTTTGGGATGGTGAAGAAAAATCCTAAAATATTTGCCATTCATTTATAGTCTTTTAACTCTGTGGCTTACTGACGAAGAAACATGAAATTCCGTGATGGAAAACAAATATATTTACTATATTTACATCTAACTTACCATAATTCAATGTGAAAAACGTAAATATGAATTAATTTGAGCTTGATTATTTAATTTTAATTTTTACCTATATTATATAAAATATATGTCATGGATTATAGTCTTTTAACTTTGTTTTTTAGTGGGGATAAACCTAAAATTTTGTGATGGAGTTGAAAAATAAAATATAATTAATTTTTTACACCTACTGTAATCTATTATGTTTGGTGCTTAGTGGTAAAAAAAACCTAACACTTTGGGATGGTCAAGAAAAAACCTAAAATATTTGTCATTCATTTATAGTATTTTAACTTTGTGGCTTAATGACAAAGAAACATGAAATTTCGTGATGGAGAAGAAACATATTGAATATATTTATATCTAATTTACCATAATTCAATATGAAAATGGTAAATATAAATAAATTTGAGCCTGATTATATAATTTTAATTTTCACCTATATTATATAACATATAAGTCATGGATTATAGTCTTTATCTTTGTTTTTTAGTGGTGATAAACCTAAAATTTTGTGATGGAGTTGAAAAATAAAATATAATTAATTATTTAAACCTACTGTAATCTATTATGTTTGGTGATTAGTGATAAAAAAAATCCTAAGACTTTGGGATGGTGAAGAAAAAACCTAAAATATTTGCCATTCATTTATAGTCTTTTAACTCTGTGGCTTACTGACGAAGAATCATGAAATTTCGTGATGGAAAACAAATATATTTACTATATTTACATCTAACTTACCATAATTCAATGTGAAAAACGTAAATATGAATTAATTTGAGCTTGATTATTTAATTTTAATTTTTACCTATATTATATAAAATATATATCATGGATTATAGTCTTTTAACTTTGTTTTTTAGTGGGGTTAAAAATAAAATTTTGTGATGGAGTTGAAAAATAAAATATAATTAATTTTTTACACCTACTATAATCTATTATGTTTGGTGCTTAGTGGTAAAAAAAACCTAACAATTTGGGATGGTCAAGAAAAAACCTAAAATATTTGTCATTCATTTATAGTATTTTAACTCTGTGGCTTACTGACGAAGAAACATGAAATTTCGTGATGGAGAAGAAACATATTGAATATATTTACGTCTAATTTACCATAATTCAATATGAAAATGGTAAATATAAATAAATTTGAGCCTGATTATATAATTTTAATTTTTACCTATATTATATAACATATAAGTCATGGATTATAGTCTTTTAACTTTGTTTTTTAGTGGGGATAAACCTAAAATTTTGTGATGGAGTTGAAAAATAAAATATAATTAATTATTTACACCTACTGTTATCTATTATGTTTGGTGATTAGTGATAAAAAAAACCTAAGACTTTGGGATGGTGAAGAAAAATCCAAAAATATTTGCCATTCATTTATAGTCTTTTAACTCTGTGGCTTACTGACGAAGAAACATGAAATTCCGTGATGGAAAACAAATATATTTACTATATTTACATCTAATTTACCATAATTCAATATGAAAAACGTAAATATAATTAATTTGAGCTTGATTATTTAATTTTAATTTTTACCTATATTATATAAAATATAAGTCATGGATTATAGTCTTTTAACTTTGTTTTTTAAAGGGGATAAACCTAAAATTTTGTGATGGAGTTGAAAAATAAAATATAATTAATTTTTTAAACCTACTGTAATCTATTATGTTTGGTGATTATTGATAAAAAAAAACCTAACACTTTGGGATGGTCAAGAAAAAACCTAAAATATTTGTCATTCATTTATAGTATTTTAACTTTGTGGCTTAATGACAAAGAAACATGAAATTTCGTGATGGAGAAGAAACATATTGAATATATTTATATCTAATTTACCATAATTCAATATGAAAATGGTAAATATAAATAAATTTGAGCCTGATTATATAATTTTAATTTTTACCTATATAATATAACATATAAGTCATGGATTATAGTCTTTTAACTTTGTTTTTTAGTGGGGATAAACCTAAAATTTTGTGATGGAGTTGAAAAATAAAATATAATGAATTATTTAAACCTACTGTAATCTATTATGTTTGGTGATTAGTGATAAAAAAAACCTAAGACTTTGGGATGGTGAAGAAAAAACCTAAAATATTTGCCATTCATTTATAGTCTTTTAACTCTGTGGCTTACTGACGAAGAAACATGAAATTTCGTGATGGAGAAAAAACATATTGAATATACTTATATCTAATTTACCATAATTCAATATGAAAATGGTAAATATAAATAAATTTGAGCCTGATTATATAATTTTAGTTTTTACCTATATTATATAACATATAAGTCATGGATTATAATCTTTTAACTTTGTTTTTTAGTGGGGATAAACCTAAAATTTTGTGATGGAGTTGAAAAATAAAATATAATTAGTTTTTTACACCTACTGTAATCTATTATGTTTGGTGATTAGTGATAAAAAAAACCTAAGACTTTGGGATGGTGAAGAAAAAACCTAAAATATTTGCCATTCATTTATAGTCTTTTAACTCTGTGGCTTACTAACGAAGAAACATGAAATTTCATGATGGAAAACAAATATATTTACTATATTTACATCTAACTTACCATAATTCAATGTGAAAAACGTAAATATGAATTAATTTGAGCTTGATTATTTAATTTTAATTTTACCTATATTATATAAAATATATGTCATGGATTATAGTCTTTTAACTTTGTTTTTTAGTGGGGATAAACCTAAAATTTTGTGATGGAGTTGAACAATAAAATAAAATTAATTTTTTACACCTACTGTAATCTATTATGTTTGGTGCTTAGTGGTAAAAAAAAACCTAACACTTTGGGATGGTCATGAAAAAACTAAAATATTTGTCATTCATTTATTGTATTTTAACTTTGTGGCTTACTGACGAAGAAACATGAAATTTCGTGATGGAAAAGAAACATATTGAATATATTTACATCTAATTTACCATAATTCAATATGAAAATGGTAAATATAATTAATTTGAGCCTGATTATTTAATTTTATTTTTTACCTATATTATATAAAATATAAGTCATGGATTATAGTCTTTTAACTTTGTTTTTTAGTGGGGATAAACCTAAAATTTTGTGATGGAGTTGAAAAATAAAATATAATTAATTATTTACACCTACTGTAATCTATTATGTTTGGTGATTAGTGATAAAAAAAACTAAGACTTTGGGATGGTGAAGAAAAATCCTAAAATATTTGCCATTCATTTATAGTCTTTTAACTCTGTGGCTTACTGACGAAGAAACATGAAATTCCATGATGGAAAACAAATATATTTACTATATTTACATCTAACTTACCATAATTCAATGTGAAAAACGTAAATATGAATTAATTTGAGCTTGATTATTTAATTTTAATTTTTACCTATATTATATAAAATATATGTCATGGATTATAGTCTTTTAACTTTGTTTTTTAGTGGGGATAAACCTAAAATTTTGTGATGGAGTTGAAAAATAAAATATAATTAATTTTTTACACCTACTGTAATCTATTATGTTTGGTGCTTAGTGGTAAAAAAAACCTAACACTTTGGGATGGTCAAGAAAAAACCTAAAATATTTGTCATTCATTTATAGTATTTTAACTTTGTGGCTTAATGACAAAGAAACATGAAATTTCGTGATGGAGAAGAAACATATTGAATATATTTATATCTAATTTACCGTAATTCAATATGAAAATGGTAAATATAAATAAATTTGACCTTATTATATAATTTTAATTTTCACCTATATTATATAACATATAAGTCATGGATTATAGTCTTTATCTTTGTTTTTTAGTGGTGATAAACCTAAAATTTTGTGATGGAGTTGAAAAATAAAATATAATTAATTATTTAAACCTACTGTAATCTATTATGTTTGGTGATTAGTGATAAAAAAAATCCTAAGACTTTGGGATGGTGAAGAAAAAACCTAAAATATTTGCCATTCATTTATAGTCTTTTAACTCTGTGGCTTACTGACGAAGAAACATGAAATTTCGTGATGGAAAACAAATATATTTACTATATTTACATCTAACTTACCATAATTCAATGTGAAAAACGTAAATATGAATTAATTTGAGCTTGATTATTTAATTTTAATTTTTACCTATATTATATAAAATATATGTCATGGATTATAGTCTTTTAACTTTGTTTTTTAGTGGGGTTAAAAATAAAATTTTGTGATGGAGTTGAAAAATAAAATATAATTAATTTTTTACACCTACTGTAATCTATTATGTTTGGTGCTTAGTGGTAAAAAAAACCTAACAATTTGGGATGGTCAAGAAAAAACCTAAAATATTTGTCATTCATTTATAGTATTTTAACTCTGTGGCTTACTGACGAAGAAACATGAAATTTCGTGATGGAGAAGAAACATATTGAATATATTTACGTCTAATTTACCATAATTCAATATGAAAATGGTAAATATAAATAAATTTGAGCCTGATTATATAATTTAAATTTTTACCTATATTATATAACATATAAGTCATGGATTATAGTCTTTTAACTTTGTTTTTTAGTGGGGATAAACCTAAAATTTTGTGATGGAGTTGAAAAATAAAATATAATTAATTATTTACACCTACTGTTATCTATTATGTTTGGTGATTAGTGATAAAAAAAACCTAAGACTTTGGGATGGTGAAGAAAAATCCTAAAATATTTGCCATTCATTTATAGTCTTTTAACTCTGTGGCTTACTGACGAAGAAACATGAAATTCCGTGATGGAAAACAAATATATTTACTATATTTACATCTAACTTACCATAATTCAATGTGAAAAACGTAAATATGAATTAATTTGAGCTTGATTATTTAATTTTAATTTTTACCTATATTATATAAAATATATGTCATGGATTATAGTCTTTTAACTTTGTTTTTTAGTGGGGATAAACCTAAAATTTTGTGATGGAGTTGAAAAATAAAATATAATTAATTTTTTACACCTACTGTAATCTATTATGTTTGGTGCTTAGTGGTAAAAAAAACCTAACACTTTGGGATGGTCAAGAAAAAACCTAAAATATTTGTCATTCATTTATAGTATTTTAACTTTGTGGCTTAATGACAAAGAAACATGAAATTTCGTGATGGAGAAGAAACATATTGAATATATTTATATCTAATTTACCATAATTCAATATGAAAATGGTAAATATAAATAAATTTGAGCCTGATTATATAATTTTAATATTTACCTATATTATATAACATATAAGTCATGGATTATAGTCTTTTAACTTTGTTTTTTAGTGGGGATAAACCTAAAATTTTGTGATGGAGTTGAAAAATAAAATATAATTAATTATTTAAACCTACTGTAATCTATTATGTTTGGTGATTAGTGATAAAAAAAACCTAAGACTTTGGGATGGTGAAGAAAAAACCTAAAATATTTGCCATTCATTTATAGTCTTTTAACTCTGTGGCTTACTGACGAAGAAACATGAAATTTCGTGATGGAGAAAAAACATATTGAATATACTTATATCTAATTTACCATAATTCAATATGAAAATGGTAAATATAAATAAATTTGAGCCTGATTATATAATTTTAGTTTTTACCTATATTATATAACATATAAGTCATGGATTATAGTCTTTTAACTTTGTTTTTTAGTGGGGATAAACCTAAAATTTTGTGATGGAGTTGAAAAATAAAATATAATTAGTTTTTTACACCTATTGTAATCTATTATGTTTGGTGATTAGTGATAAAAAAAACCTAAGACTTTGGGATGGTGAAGAAAAAACCTAAAATATTTGCCATTCATTTATAGTCTTTTAACTCTGTGGCTTACTAACGAAGAAACATGAAATTTCATGATGGAAAACAAATATATTTACTATATTTACATCTAACTTACCATAATTCAATGTGAAAAACGTAAATATGAATTAATTTGAGCTTGATTATTTAATTTTAATTTTACCTATATTATATAAAATATATGTCATGGATTATAGTCTTTTAACTTTGTTTTTTAGTGGGGATAAACCTAAAATTTTGTGATGGAGTTGAACAATAAAATAAAATTAATTTTTTACACCTACTGTAATCTATTATGTTTGGTGCTTAGTGGTAAAAAAAAACCTAACACTTTGGGATGGTCAAGAAAAAACCTAAAATATTTGTCATTCATTTATTGTATTTTAACTTTGTGGCTTACTGACGAAGAAACATGAAATTTCGTGATGGAAAAGAAACATATTGAATATATTTACATCTAATTTACCATAATTCAATATGAAAATGGTAAATATAATTAATTTGAGCCTGATTATTTAATTTTATTTTTTACCTATATTATGTAAAATATAAGTCATGGATTATAGTCTTTTAACTTTGTTTTTTAGTGGGGATAAACCTAAAATTTTGTGATGGAGTTGAAAAATAAAATATAATTAATTATTTACACCTACTGTAATCTATTATGTTTGGTGATTAGTGATAAAAAAAACTAAGACTTTGGGATGGTGAAGAAAAATCCTAAAATATTTGCCATTCATTTATAGTCTTTTAACTCTGTGGCTTACTGACGAAGAAACATGAAATTCCGTGATGGAAAACAAATATATTTACTATATTTACATCTAACTTACCATAATTCAATGTGAAAAACGTAAATATGAATTAATTTGAGCTTGATTATTTAATTTTAATTTTTACCTATATTATATAAAATATATGTCATGGATTATAGTCTTTTAACTTTGTTTTTTAGTGGGGATAAACCTAAAATTTTGTGATGGAGTTGAAAAATAAAATATAATTAATTTTTTACACCTACTGTAATCTATTATGTTTGGTGCTTAGTGGTAAAAAAAACCTAACACTTTGGGATGGTCAAGAAAAAACCTAAAATATTTGTCATTCATTTATAGTATTTTAACTTTGTGGCTTAATGACAAAGAAACATGAAATTTCGTGATGGAGAAGAAACATATTGAATATATTTATATCTAATTTACCATAATTCAATATGAAAATGGTAAATATAAATAAATTTGAGCCTGATTATATAATTTTAATTTTCACCTATATTATATAACATATAAGTCATGGATTATAGTCTTTATCTTTGTTTTTTAGTGGTGATAAACCTAAAATTTTGTGATGGAGTTGAAAAATAAAATATAATTAATTATTTAAACCTACTGTAATCTATTATGTTTGGTGATTAGTGATAAAAAAAATCCTAAGACTTTGGGATGGTGAAGAAAAAACCTAAAATATTTGTCATTCATTTATAGTCTTTTAACTCTGTGGCTTACTGACGAAGAAACATGAAATTTCGTGATGGAAAACAAATATATTTACTATATTTACATCTAACTTACCATAATTCAATGTGAAAAACGTAAATATGAATTAATTTGAGCTTGATTATTTAATTTTAATTTTTACCTATATTATATAAAATATATGTCATGGATTATAGTCTTTTAACTTTGTTTTTTAGTGGGGTTAAAAATAAAATTTTGTGATGGAGTTGAAAAATAAAATATAATTAATTTTTTACACCTACTGTAATCTATTATGTTTGGTGCTTAGTGGTAAAAAAAACCAAACAATTTGGGATGGTCAAGAAAAAACCTAAAATATTTGTCATTCATTTATAGTATTTTAACTCTGTGGCTTACTGACGAAGAAACATGAAATTTCGTGATGGAGAAGAAACATATTGAATATATTTACGTCTAATTTACCATAATTCAATATGAAAATGGTAAATATAAATAAATTTGAGCCTGATTATATAATTTTAATTTTTACCTATATTATATAACATATAAGTCATGGATTATAGTCTTTTAACTTTGTTTTTTAGTGGGGATAAACCTAAAATTTTGTGATGGAGTTGAAAAATAAAATATAATTAATTATTTACACCTACTGTTATCTATTATGTTTGGTGATTAGTGATAAAAAAAACCTAAGACTTTGGGATGGTGAAGAAAAATCCTAAAATATTTGCCATTCATTTATAGTCTTTTAACTCTGTGGCTTACTGACGAAGAAACATGAAATTCCGTGATGGAAAACAAATATATTTACTATATTTACATCTAACTTACCATAATTCAATGTGAAAAACGTAAATATGAATTAATTTGAGCTTGATTATTTAATTTTAATTTTTACCTATATTATATAAAATATATGTCATGGATTATAGTCTTTTAACTTTGTTTTTTAGTGGGGATAAACCTAAAATTTTGTGATGGAGTTGAAAAATAAAATATAATTAATTTTTTACACCTACTGTAATCTATTATGTTTGGTGCTTAGTGGTAAAAAAAACCTAACACTTTGGGATGGTCAAGAAAAAACCTAAAATATTTGTCATTCATTTATAGTATTTTAACTTTGTGGCTTAATGACAAAGAAACATGAAATTTCGTGATGGAGAAGAAACATATTGAATATATTTATATCTAATTTACCATAATTCAATATGAAAATGGTAAATATAAATAAATTTGAGCCTGATTATATAATTTTAATTTTCACCTATATTATATAACATATAAGTCATGGATTATAGTCTTTATCTTTGTTTTTTAGTGGTGATAAACCTAAAATTTTGTGATGGAGTTGAAAAATAAAATATAATTAATTATTTAAACCTACTGTAATCTATTATGTTTGGTGATTAGTGATAAAAAAAATCCTAAGACTTTGGGATGGTGAAGAAAAAACCTAAAATATTTGTCATTCATTTATAGTCTTTTAACTCTGTGGCTTACTGACGAAGAAACATGAAATTTCGTGATGGAAAACAAATATATTTACTATATTTACATCTAACTTACCATAATTCAATGTGAAAAACGTAAATATGAATTAATTTGAGCTTGATTATTTAATTTTAATTTTTACCTATATTATATAAAATATATGTCATGGATTATAGTCTTTTAACTTTGTTTTTTAGTGGGGTTAAAAATAAAATTTTGTGATGGAGTTGAAAAATAAAATATAATTAATTTTTTACACCTACTGTAATCTATTATGTTTGGTGCTTAGTGGTAAAAAAAACCAAACAATTTGGGATGGTCAAGAAAAAACCTAAAATATTTGTCATTCATTTATAGTATTTTAACTCTGTGGCTTACTGACGAAGAAACATGAAATTTCGTGATGGAGAAGAAACATATTGAATATATTTACGTCTAATTTACCATAATTCAATATGAAAATGGTAAATATAAATAAATTTGAGCCTGATTATATAATTTTAATTTTTACCTATATTATATAACATATAAGTCATGGATTATAGTCTTTTAACTTTGTTTTTTAGTGGGGATAAACCTAAAATTTTGTGATGGAGTTGAAAAATAAAATATAATTAATTATTTACACCTACTGTTATCTATTATGTTTGGTGATTAGTGATAAAAAAAACCTAAGACTTTGGGATGGTGAAGAAAAATCCTAAAATATTTGCCATTCATTTATAGTCTTTTAACTCTGTGGCTTACTGACGAAGAAACATGAAATTCCGTGATGGAAAACAAATATATTTACTATATTTACATCTAACTTACCATAATTCAATGTGAAAAACGTAAATATGAATTAATTTGAGCTTGATTATTTAATTTTAATTTTTACCTATATTATATAAAATATATGTCATGGATTATAGTCTTTTAACTTTGTTTTTTAGTGGGGATAAACCTAAAATTTTGTGATGGAGTTGAAAAATAAAATATAATTAATTTTTTACACCTACTGTAATCTATTATGTTTGGTGCTTAGTGGTAAAAAAAACCTAACACTTTGGGATGGTCAAGAAAAAACCTAAAATATTTGTCATTCATTTATAGTATTTTAACTTTGTGGCTTAATGACAAAGAAACATGAAATTTCGTGATGGAGAAGAAACATATTGAATATATTTATATCTAATTTACCATAATTCAATATGAAAATGGTAAATATAAATAAATTTGAGCCTGATTATATAATTTTAATTTTTACCTATATTATATAACATATAAGTCATGGATTATAGTCTTTTAACTTTGTTTTTTAGTGGGGATAAACCTAAAATTTTGTGATGGAGTTGAAAAATAAAATATAATTAATTATTTAAACCTACTGTAATCTATTATGTTTGGTGATTAGTGATAAAAAAAACCTAAGACTTTGGGATGGTGAAGAAAAAACCTAAAATATTTGCCATTCATTTATAGTCTTTTAACTCTGTGGCTTACTGACGAAGAAACATGAAATTTCGTGATGGAGAAAAAACATATTGAATATACTTATATCTAATTTACCATAATTCAATATGAAAATGGTAAATATAAATAAATTTGAGCCTGATTATATAATTTTAGTTTTTACCTATATTATATAACATATAAGTCATGGATTATAGTCTTTTAACTTTGTTTTTTAGTGGGGATAAACCTAAAATTTTGTGATGGAGTTGAAAAATAAAATATAATTAGTTTTTTACACCTACTGTAATCTTTATGTTTGGTGATTAGTGATAAAAAAAACCTAAGACTTTGGGATGGTGAAGAAAAAACCTAAAATATTTGCCATTCATTTATAGTCTTTTAACTCTGTGGCTTACTAACGAAGAAACATGAAATTTCATGATGAAAACAAATATATTTACTATATTTACATCTAACTTACCATAATTCAATGTGAAAAACGTAAATATGAATTAATTTGAGCTTGATTATTTAATTTTAATTTTACCTATATTATATAAAATATATGTCATGGATTATAGTCTTTTAACTTTGTTTTTTAGTGGGGATAAACCTAAAATTTTGTGATGGAGTTGAACAATAAAATAAAATTAATTTTTTACACCTACTGTAATCTATTATGTTTGGTGCTTAGTGGTAAAAAAAAACCTAACACTTTGGGATGGTCAAGAAAAAACATAAAATATTTGTCATTCATTTATTGTATTTTAACTTTGTGGCTTACTGACGAAGAAACATGAAATTTCGTGATGGAGAAGAAACATATTGAATATATTTACATCTAATTTACCATAATTCAATATGAAAATGGTAAATATAATTAATTTGAGCCTGATTATTTAATTTTATTTTTTACCTATATTATATAAAATATAAGTCATGGATTATAGTCTTTTAACTTTGTTTTTTAGTGGGGATAAACTTAAAATTTTGTGATGGAGTTGAAAAATAAAATATAATTAATTATTTACACCTACTGTAATCTATTATGTTTGGTGATTAGTGATAAAAAAAACTAAGACTTTGGGATGGTGAAGAAAAATCCTAAAATATTTGCCATTCATTTATAATCTTTTAACTCTGTGGCTTACTGACGAAGAAACATGAAATTCCGTGATGGAAAACAAATATATTTACTATATTTACATCTAACTTACCATAATTCAATGTGAAAAACGTAAATATGAATTAATTTGAGCTTGATTATTTAATTTTAATTTTTACCTATATTATATAAAATATATGTCATGGATTATAGTCTTTTAACTTTGTTTTTTAGTGGGGATAAACCTAAAATTTTGTGATGGAGTTGAAAAATAAAATATAATTAATTTTTTACACCTACTGTAATCTATTATGTTTGGTGCTTAGTGGTAAAAAAAACCTAACACTTTGGGATGGTCAAGAAAAAACCTAAAATATTTGTCATTCATTTATAGTATTTTAACTTTTTGGCTTAATGACAAAGAAACATGAAATTTCGTGATGGAGAAGAAACATATTGAATATATTTATATCTAATTTACCATAATTCAATATGAAAATGGTAAATATAAATAAATTTGAGCCTGATTATATAATTTTAATTTTTACCTATATTATATAACATATAAGTCATGGATTATAGTCTTTATCTTTGTTTTTTAGTGGTGATAAACCTAAAATTTTGTGATGGAGTTGAAAAATAAAATATAATTAATTATTTAAACCTACTGTAATCTATTATGTTTGGTGATTAGTGATAAAAAAAATCCTAAGACTTTGGGATGGTGAAGAAAAAACCTAAAATATTTGCCATTCATTTATAGTCTTTTAACTTTGTGGCTTACTGACGAAGAAACATGAAATTTCGTGATGGAAAACAAATATATTTACTATATTTACATCTAACTTACCATAATTCAATGTGAAAAACGTAAATATGAATTAATTTGAGCTTGATTATTTAATTTTAATTTTTACCTATATTATATATAATATATGTCATGGATTATAGTCTTTTAACTTTGTTTTTTAGTGGGGTTAAAAATAAAATTTTGTGATGGAGTTGAAAAATAAAATATAATTAATTTTTTACACCTACTGTAATCTATTATGTTTGGTGCTTAGTGGTAAAAAAAACCTAACAATTTGGGATGGTCAAGAAAAAACCTAAAATATTTGTCATTCATTTATAGTATTTTAACTCTGTGGCTTACTGACGAAGAAACATGAAATTTCGTGATGGAGAAGAAACATATTGAATATATTTACGTCTAATTTACCATAATTCAATATGAAAATGGTAAATATAAATAAATTTGAGCCTGATTATATAATTTTAATTTTTACCTATATTATATAACATATAAGTCATGGATTATAGTCTTTTAACTTTGTTTTTTAGTGGGGATAAACCTAAAATTTTGTGATGGAGTTGAAAAATAAAATATAATTAATTATTTACACCTACTTTAATCTATTATGTTTGGTGATTAGTGATAAAAAAAACCTAAGACTTTGGGATGGTGAAGAAAAATCCTAAAATATTTGCCATTCATTTATAGTCTTTTAACTCTGTGGCTTACTGACGAAGAAACATGAAATTCCGTGATGGAAAACAAATATATTTACTATATTTACATCTAACTTACCATAATTCAATGTGAAAAACGTAAATATGAATTAATTTGAGCTTGATTATTTAATTTTAATTTTTACCTATATTATATAAAATATATGTCATGGATTATAGTCTTTTAACATTGTTTTTTAGTGGGGATAAACCTAAAATTTTGTGATGGAGTTGAAAAATAAAATATAATTAATTTTTTACACCTACTGTAATCTATTATGTTTGGTGCTTAGTGGTAAAAAAAACCTAACACTTTGGGATGGTCAAGAAAAAACCTAAAATATTTGTCATTCATTTATAGTATTTTAACTTTGTGGCTTAATGACAAAGAAACATGAAATTTCGTGATGGAGAAGAAACATATTGAATATATTTATATCTAATTTACCATAATTCAATATGAAAATGGTAAATATAAATAAATTTGAGCCTGATTATATAATTTTAATTTTCACCTATATTATATAACATATAAGTCATGGATTATAGTCTTTATCTTTGTTTTTAAGTGGTGATAAACCTAAAATTTTTTGATGGAGTTGAAAAATAAAATATAATTAATTATTTAAACCTACTGTAATCTATTATGTTTGGTGATTAGTGATAAAAAAAATCCTAAGACTTTGGGATGGTGAAGAAAAAACCTAAAATATTTGCCATTCATTTATAGTCTTTTAACTCTGTGGCTTACTAACGAAGAAACATGAAATTTCGTGATGGAAAACAAATATATTTACTATATTTACATCTAACTTACCATAATTCAATGTGAAAAACGTAAATATGAATTAATTTGAGCTTGATTATTTAAGTTTAATTTTTACCTATATTATATAAAATATATGTCATGGATTATAGTCTTTTAACTTTGTTTTTTAGTGGGGTTAAAAATAAAATTTTGTGATGGAGTTGAAAAATAAAATATAATTAATTTTTTACACCTACTGTAATCTATTATGTTTGGTGCTTAGTGGTAAAAAAAACCTAACAATTTGGGATGGTCAAGAAAAAACCTAAAATATTTGTCATTCATTTATAGTATTTTAACTCTGTGGCTTACTGACGAAGAAACATGAAATTTCGTGATGGAGAAGAAACATATTGAATATATTTACGTCTAATTTACCATAATTCAATATGAAAATGGTAAATATAAATAAATTTGAGCCTGATTATATAATTTTAATTTTTACCTATATTATATAACATATAAGTCATGGATTATAGTCTTTTAACTTTGTTTTTTAGTGGGGATAAACCTAAAATTTTGTGATGGAGTTGAAAAATAAAATATAATTAATTATTTACACCTACTGTAATCTATTATGTTTGGTGATTAGTGATAAAAAAAACCTAAGACTTTGGGATGGTGAAGAAAAATCCTAAAATATTTGCCATTCATTTATAGTCTTTTAACTCTGTGGCTTACTGACCAAGAAACATGAAATTTCGTGATGGAAAACAAATATATTTACTATATTTACATCTAACTTACCATAATTCAATGTGAAAAACGTAAATATGAATTAATTTGAGTTTGATTATTTAATTTTAATTTTTACCTATATTATATAAAATATATGTCATGGATTATAGTCTTTTAACTTTGTTTTTTAGTGGGGATAAACCTAAAATTTTGTGATGGAGTTGAAAAATAAAATATAATTAATTTTTTACACCTACTGTAATCTATTATGTTTGGTGCTTAGTGGTAAAAAAAACCTAACACTTTGGGATGGTCAAGAAAAAACCTAAAATATTTGTCATTCATTTATAGTATTTTAACTTTGTGGCTTAATGACAAAGAAACATGAAATTTCGTGATGGAGAAGAAACATATTGAATATATTTATATCTAATTTACCATAATTCAATATGAAAATGGTAAATATAAATAAATTTGAGCCTGATTATATAATTTTAATTTTTACCTATATTATATAACATATAAGTCATGGATTATAGTCTTTTAACTTTGTTTTTTAGTGGGGATAAACCTAAAATTTTGTGATGGAGTTGAAAAATAAAATATAATTAATTATTTACACCTACTGTAATCTATTATGTTTGGTGATTAGTGATAAAAAAAACCTAAGACTTTGGGATGGTGAAGAAAAATCCTAAAATATTTGCCATTCATTTATAGTCTTTTAACTCTGTGGCTTACTGACGAAGAAACATGAAATTTCGTGATGGAAAACAAATATATTTACTATATTTACATCTAACTTACCATAATTCAATGTGAAAAACGTAAATATGAATTAATTTGAGCTTGATTATTTAATTTTAATTTTTACCTATATTATATAAAATATATGTCATGGATTATAGTCTTTTAACTTTGTTTTTTAGTGGGGATAAACCTAAAATTTTGTGAAGGAGTTGAAAAATAAAATATAATTAATTTTTTACACCTACTGTAATCTATTATGTTTGGTGCTTAGTGGTAAAAAAAACCTAACACTTTGGGATGGTCAAGAAAAAACCTAAAATATTTGTCATTCATTTATAGTATTTTAACTTTGTGGCTTAATGACAAAGAAACATGAAATTTCGTGATGGAGAAGAAACATATTGAATATATTTATATCTAATTTACCATAATTCAATATGAAAATGGTAAATATAAATAAATTTGAGCCTGATTATATAATTTTAATTTTTACCTATATTATATAACATATAAGTCATGGATTATAGTCTTTTAACTTTGTTTTTTAGTGGGGATAAACCTAAAATTTTGTGATGGAGTTGAAAAATAAAATATAATTAATTATTTACACCTACTGTAATCTATTATGTTTGGTGATTAGTGATAAAAAAAACCTAAGACTTTGGGATGGTGAAGAAAAATCCTAAAATATTTGCCATTCATTTATAGTCTTTTAACTCTGTGGCTTACTGACGAAGAAACATGAAATTCCGTGATGGAAAACAAATATATTTACTATATTTACATCTAACTTACCATAATTCAATGTGAAAAACGTAAATATGAATTAATTTGAGCTTGATTATTTAATTTTAATTTTTACCTATATTACATAAAATATATGTCATGGATTATAGTCTTTTAACTTTGTTTTTTAGTGGGGATAAACCTAAAATTTTGTGATGGAGTTGAAAAATAAAATATAATTAATTTTTTACACCTACTGTAATCTATTATGTTTGGTGCTTAGTGGTAAAAAAAACCTAACACTTTGGGATGGTCAAGAAAAAACCTAAAATATTTGTCATTCATTTATAGTATTTTAACTTTGTGGCTTAATGACAAAGAAACATGAAATTTCGTGATGGAGAAGAAACATATTGAATATATTTATATCTAATTTACCATAATTCAATATGAAAATGGTAAATATAAATAAATTTGAGCCTGATTATATAATTTTAATTTTTACCTATATTATATAACATATAAGTCATGGATTATAGTCTTTTAACTTTGTTTTTTAGTGGGGATAAACCTAAAATTTTGTGATGGAGTTGAAAAATAAAATATAATTAATTATTTACACCTACTGTAATCTATTATGTTTGGTGATTAGTGATAAAAAAAACCTAAGACTTTGGGATGGTGAAGAAAAATCCTAAAATATTTGCCATTCATTTATAGTCTTTTAACTCTGTGGCTTACTGACGAAGAAACATGAAATTCCGTGATGGAAAACAAATATATTTACTATATTTACATCTAACTTACCATAATTCAATGTGAAAAACGTAAATATGAATTAATTTGAGCTTGATTATTTAATTTTAATTTTTACCTATATTACATAAAATATATGTCATGGATTATAGTCTTTTAACTTTGTTTTTTAGTGGGGATAAACCTAAAATTTTGTGATGGAGTTGAAAAATAAAATATAATTAATTTTTTACACCTACTGTAATCTATTATGTTTGGTGCTTAGTGGTAAAAAAAACCTAACACTTTGGGATGGTCAAGAAAAAACCTAAAATATTTGTCATTCATTTATAGTATTTTAACTTTGTGGCTTAATGACAAAGAAACATGAAATTTCGTTATGGAGAAGAAACATATTGAATATATTTATATCTAATTTACCATAATTCAATATGAAAATGGTAAATATAAATAAATTTGAGCCTGATTATATAATTTTAATTTTTACCTATATTATATAACATATAAGTCATGGATTATAGTCTTTTAACTTTGTTTTTTATTGGGGATAAACCTAAAATTTTGTGATGGAGTTGAAAAATAAAATATAATTAATTATTTAAACCTACTGTAATCTATTATGTTTGGTGATTAGTGATAAAAAAAACCTAAGACTTTGGGATGGTGAAGAAAAAACCTAAAATATTTGCCATTCATTTATAGTCTTTTAACTCTGTGGCTTACTGACGAAGAAACATGAAATTTCGTGATGGAAAACAAATATATTTACTATATTTACATCTAACTTACCATAATTCAATGTGAAAAATGTAAATATGAATTAATTTGAGCTTGATTATTTAATTTTAATTTTTACCTATATTATATAAAATATATGTCATGGATTATAGTCTTTTAACTTTGTTTTTTAGTGGGGTTAAAAATAAAATTTTGTAATGGAGTTGAAAAATAAAATATAATTAATTTTTTACACCTACTGTAATCTATTATGTTTGGTGCTTAGTGGTAAAAAAAAACCTAACACTTTGGGATGGTCAAGAAAAAACCTAAAATATTTGTCATTCATTTATAGTATTTTAACTCTGTGGCTTACTGACGAAGAAACATGAAATTTCGTGATGGAGAAGAAACATATTGAATATATTTATATCTAATTTACCATAATTCAATATGAAAATGGTAAATATAAATAAATTTGAGCCTGATTATATAATTTTAATTTTTACCTATATTATATAACATATAAGTCATGGAGTCTTGTAACTTTGTTTTTTAGTGGGGATAAACCTAAAATTTTGTGATGGAGTTGAAAATTAAAATATAATTAATTTTTTACACCTACTGTAATCTATTATGTTTGGAGCTTAGTAATAAAAAAAACCTAAGACTTTGGGATAGTGAATAAAAAACCTAAAATATTTGCCATTCATTTATAGTCTTTTAACTCTGTGGCTTATTGACGAAGAAACATGAAATTTCGTGATGGAGAAGAAACATATTGAATATATTTATATCTAATTTACCATAATTCAATATGAAAATGGTAAATATAAATAAATTTGAGCCTGATTATATAATTTTAATTTTTACTTATGTTATATAAAATATAAGTCATGGATTATAGTCTTTTAACATTTTTTTTAGTGGGGTTATACCTAAAATTTTGTGATGGAGTTGAAATATAATTAATTTGAGCCTGATTATTTAATTTTAATTTTTACCTAAATTATATAAAATATAAGTCATGGATTATAGTCTTTTAACTTTGTTTTTTAGTGGGGATAAACCTAAAATTTTGTGATGGAGTTGAAAAATAAAATATAATTAAATATTTACACCTACTGTAATCTATTATGTTTGGAGCTTAGTGATAAAAAAAACCTAGGACTTTGGGATAGTGAATAAAAAACCTAAAATATTTGCCATTAATTTATAGTCTTCTAACTCTGTGGCTTACTGACGAAGAAACATGAAATTTTGTGATGGAGAAGAAACATATTGAATATATTTATATCTAATTTACCATAATTCAATATGAAAATGGTAAATATAAATAAATTTGAGCCTGATTATATAATTTTAATTTTTACTTATATTATATAAAATATAAGTCATGGATTATAGTCTTTTAACATTTTTTTTAGTGGGGTTATACCTAAAATTTTGTGATGGAGTTGAAAAATAAAATATAATTAATTATTTACACCTACTGTAATCTATTACGTTTAGTGATTAGTGATAAAAAAAACCTAAGACATTGGGATGGTGAAGAAAAAACCTAAAATATTTGCCATTCATTTATAGTCTTTTAACTCTGTGGCTTACTGACGAAGAAACATGAAATTTCGTGATGGAAAACAAATATATTTACTATATTTACATCTAACTTACCATAATTCAATGTGAAAAACGTAAATATGAATTAATTTGAGCTTGATTATTTAATTTTAATTTTTACCTATATTATATAAAATATATGTCATGGATTATAGTCTTTTAACTTTGCTTTTTAGTGGGGATAAAGCTAAAATTTTGTGATGGAGTTGAAAAATAAAATATAATTAATTTTTTACACCTACTTTAATCTATTATGTTTGGTGCTTAGTGGTTAAAAAAACCTAACACTTTGGGATGGTCAAGAAAAAACCTAAAATATTTGTCATTCATTTATAGTATTTTAACTTTGTGGCTTAATGACAAAGAAACATGAAATTTCGTGATGGAGAAGAAACATATTGAATATATTTATATCTAATTGACCATAATTCAATATGAAAATGGTAAATATAAATAAATTTGAGCCTAATTATATAATTTTAATTTTTACCTATATTATATAACATATAAGTCATGGATTATATAGTCTTTTAACTTTGTTTTTTAGTGGGGATAAACCTAAAATTTTGTGATGGAGTTGAAAAATAAAATATAATTAATTATTTACACCTACTGTAATATATTATGTTTGGTGATTAGTGATAAAAAAACCTAAGACTTTGGGATGGTGAAGAAAAATCCTAAAATATTTGCCATTCATTAATAGTCTTTTAACTCTGTGGCTTATTGACGAAGAAACATGAAATTCCGTGATGGAAAACAAATATATTTACTATATTTACATCTAACTTACCATAATTCAATGTGAAAAACCTAAATATGAATTAAATTGAGCTTGATTATTTAACTTCAATTTTTACCTATATTATTTAAAATATATGTCATGGATTATAGTCTTTTAACTTTGCTTTTTAGTGGGGATAAACCTAAAATTTTGTGATGGAGTTGAAAAATAAAATATAATTAATTTTTTACACCTACTGTAATCTATTATGTTTGGTGCTTAGTGGTTAAAAATACCTAACACTTTGGGATGGTCAAGAAAAAACCTAAAATATTTGTCATTCATTTATAGTATTTTAACTTTGTGGCTTAATGACAAAGAAACATGAAATTTCGTGATGGAGAAGAAACATATTGAATATATTTATATCTAATTGACCATAATTCAATATGAAAATGGTAAATATAAATAAATTTGAGCCTGATTATATAATTTTAGTTTTTACCTATATTATATAACATATAAGTCATGGATTATAGTCTTTTAACTTTGTTTTTTAGTGGGGATAAACCTAAAATTTTGTGATGGAGTTGAAAAATAAAATATAATTAATTTTTAAAACGTACTGTAATCTATTATGTTTGGTGATCATTGATAAAAAAAAACCTAAGACTTTGGGATGGTGAAGAAAAAACCTAAAATATTTGCCATTCATTTATAGTCTTTTAACTCTGTGGCTTACTGACGAAGAAACATGAAATTTCGTGATGGAGAAGAAACATATTGAATATATTTACATCCAATTTACCATAATTCAATATGAAAATGGTAAATATAAATAAATTTGAGCCTTATTATATAATTTTAATTTTTACCTATATTATATAAAATATAAGCCATGGATTATAGTCTTGTAACTTTGTTTTTTAGTGGGGATAAACCTAAAATTTTGTGATGGAGTTGAGAATTAAAATATAATTAATTTTTCACACCTACTGTAATCTATTATGTTTGGAGCTTAGTGATAAAAAAAACCTAAGACTTTGGGATTGTGAATGAAAAACCTAAAATATTTGCCATTAATTTATAGTCTTTTAACTCTGTGGCTTACTAACGAAGAAAAATGAAATTTCGTGATGGAGAAGAAACATATTGAATATATTTATATCTAATTTTCCATAATTCAATATGAAAATGGTAAATATAAATAAATTTGAGCCTGGTTATATAATTTTAATTTTTACCTATATTATATAACATATAAGTCATGGATTATAGTCTTTTAACTTTGTTTTTTCGTGGGGATAAACCTAAAATTTTGTGATGGAGTTGAAAAATAAAATATAACTAATTTTTTAAACCTACTGTAATCTATTATGTTTGGTGCTTAGTGGTAAAAAAAACCTAACACTTTGGGATGGTCAAGAAAAAACCTAAAATATTTGTCATTCATTTATAGTATTTTAACTTTGTGGCTTAATGACAAAGAAACATGAAATTTCGTGATGGAGAAGAAACATATTGAATATATTTATATCTAATTGACCATAATTCAATATGAAAATGGTAAATATAAATAAATTTGAGCCTAATTATATAATTTTAATTTTTACCTATATTATATAAAATATAAGTCATGGATTATAGTCTTGTAACTTTGTTTTTTAGTGGGGATAAACCTAAAATTTTTTGATGGAGTTGAAAAATAAAATATAATTAATTTTTTACACCTACTGTAATCTATTATGTTTGGTGCTTAGTGGTAAAAAAAACCTAACACTTTGGGATGGTCAAGAAAAAACCTAAAATATTTGTCATTCATTTATAGTATTTTAACTCTGTGGCTTACTGACGAAGAAACATGAAATTTCATGAAGGAGAAGAAACATATTGAATATATTTACGTCTAATTTACCATAACTCAATATGAAAATGGTAAATATAATTAATTTGAGCTTGATTATTTAATTTTAATTTTTACCTATATTATATAAAATATAAGTCATGGATTATAGTCTTTTAACATTGTTTTTTAGTAGGGATAAACCTAAAATTTTGTGATGGAGTTGAAAAATAAAATATAATTAATTTTTTAAACCTACTGTAATCTATTATGTTTGGTGATTATTGATAAAAAAAAACCTAAGACTTTGGGATGGTGAATAAAAAACCTAAAATATTTGCCATTCATTTATAGTCTTTTAACTCTGTGGCTTACTGACGAATAAACATGAAATTTTTTGATGGAGAAGAAACATATTGAATATATTTACATCGAACTTACCATAATTCAATATGAAAATGGTAAATATAAATAAATTTGAGCCTGATTATATAATTTTAATTTTTACCTATATTATATAACATATAAGTCATGGATTATAGTCTTTTAACTTTGTTTTTTAGTGGGGATAAACCTAAAATTTTGTGATGGAGTTGAAAAATAAAATATAATTAATTATTTAAACCTACTGTAATCTATTATGTTTGGTGATTAGTGATAAAAAAAACCTAAGACTTTGGGATGATGAAGAAAAAACCTAAAATATTTGCCATTCATTTATAGTCTTTTAACTCTGTGGCTTACTGACGAAGAAACATGAAATTTCGTGATGGAAAACAAATATATTTACTATATTTACATCTAACTTACCATAATTCAATGTGAAAAACATAAATATGAATTAATTTGAGCTTGATTATTTAATTTTAATTTTTACCTATATTATATAAAATATATGTCATGGATTATAGTCTTTTAACTTTGTTTTTTAGTGGGGTTAAAAATAAAATTTTGTGATAGAGTTGAAAAATAAAATATAATTAATTTTTTACACCTACTGTAATCTATTATGTTTTGTGCTTAGTGGTAAAAAAAACCTAACACTTTGGGATAGTCAAGAAAAAACCTAAAATATTTGTCATTCATTTATAGTATTTTAACTTTGTGGCTTACTGACGAAGAAACATGAAATTTCGTGATGGAGAAGAAACATAATGAATATATTTACGTCTAATTTACCATAATTCAATATGAAAATGGTAAATATAAATAAATTTGAGCCTGATTATATAATTTTAATTTTTACCTATATTATATAACATATAAGTCATGGATTATATAGTCTTTTAACTTTGTTTTTTAGTGGGGATAAACCTAAAATTTTGTGATGGAGTTGAAAAATAAAATATAATTAATTATTTACACCTACTGTAATATATTATGTTTGGTGATTAGTGATAAAAAAACCTAAGACTTTGGGATGGTGAAGAAAAATCCTAAAATATTTGCCATTCCTTAATAGTCTTTTAACTCTGTGGCTTACTGACGAAGAAACATGAAATTCCGTGATGGAAAACAAATATATTTACTATATTTACATCTAACTTACCATAATTCAAGGTGAAAAACCTAAATATGAATTAATTTAAGCTTGATTAATTAATTTTAATTTTTACCTATATTATTTAAAATATATGTCATGGATTATAGTCTTTTAACTTTGCTTTTTAGTGGGGATAAACCTAAAATTTTGTGATGGAGTTGAAAAATAAAATATAATTAATTTTTTACACCTACTGTAATCTATTATGTTTGGTGCTTAGTGGTTAAAAAAACCTAACACTTTGGGATGGTCAAGAAAAAACCTAAAATATTTGTCATTCATTTATAGTATTTTAACTTTGTGGCTTAATGACAAAGAAACATGAAATTTCGTGATGGAGAAGAAACATATTGAATATATTTATATCTAATTAACCATAATTCAATATGAAAATGGTAAATATAAATAAATTTGAGCCTGATTATATAATTTTAATTTTTACCTATATTATATAACATATAAGTCATGGATTATAGTCTTTTAAATTTGTTTTTTAGTGGGGATAAACCTAAAATTTTGCGATGGAGTTGAAAAATAAAATATAATTAATTATTTACACCTACTGTAATCTATTATGTTTGGTGATTAATGATAAAAAAACCTAAGACTTTGGGATGGTGAAGAAAAATCCTAAAATATTTGCCATTCATTTATAGTCTTTTAACTCTGTGGCTTACTGACGAAGAAACATGAAATTTCGTGATGGAAAACAAATATATTTACTATATTTACATCTAACTTACCATAATTGAATGTGAAAAACGTAAATATGAATTAATTTGAGCTTGATTATTTAATTTTAATTTTTACCAATATTATATAAAATATATGTCATGGATTATAGTCTTTTAACTTTGTTTTTTAGTGGGGATAAACCTAAAATTTTGTGATGGAGTTGAAAAATAAAATATAATTAATTTTTTACACCTACTGTAATCTATTATGTTTCGTGCTTCGTGGTAAAAAAAACCTAACACTTTGGGATGGTCAAGAAAAAACCTAAAATATTTGTCATTCATTTATAGTATTTTAACTTTGTGGCTTAATGATAAAGAAACATGAAATTTCGTGATGGAGAAGAAACATATTGAATATATTTATATCTAATTTACCATAATTCAATATGAAAATGGTAAATATAAATAAATTTGAGCCTGATTATATAATTTTAGTTTTTACCTATATTATATAACATATAAGTCATGGATTATAGTCTTTTAACTTTGTTTTTTAGTGGGGATAAACCTAAAATTTTGTGATGGAGTTGAAAAATAAAATATAATTAATTTTTAAAACGTACTGTAATCTATTATGTTTGGTGATCATTGATAAAAAAAAACCTAAGACTTTGGGATGGTGAAGAAAAAACCTAAAATATTTGCCATTCATTTATAGTCTTTTAACTCTGTGGCTTACTGACGAAGAAACATGAAATTTCGTGATGGAAAACAAATATATTTACTATATTTACATCTAACTTACCATAATTGAATGTGAAAAACGTAAATATGAATTAATTTGAGCTTGATTATTTAATTTTAATTTTTACCAATATTATATAAAATATATGTCATGGATTATAGTCTTTTAACTTTGTTTTTTAGTGGGGATAAACCTAAAATTTTGTGATGGAGTTGAAAAATAAAATATAATTAATTTTTTACACCTACTGTAATCTATTATGTTTCGTGCTTCGTGGTAAAAAAAACCTAACACTTTGGGATGGTCAAGAAAAAACCTAAAATATTTGTCATTCATTTATAGTATTTTAACTTTGTGGCTTAATGATAAAGAAACATGAAATTTCGTGATGGAGAAGAAACATATTGAATATATTTATATCTAATTTACCATAATTCAATATGAAAATGGTAAATATAAATAAATTTGAGCCTGATTATATAATTTTAATTTTTACCTATATTATATAACATATAAGTCATGGATTATAGTCTTTTAAATTTGTTTTTTAGTGGGGATAAACCTAAAATTTTGCGATGGAGTTGAAAAATAAAATATAATTAATTATTTACACCTACTGTAATCTATTATGTTTGGTGATTAATGATAAAAAAACCTAAGACTTTGGGATGGTGAAGAAAAATCCTAAAATATTTGCCATTCATTTATAGTCTTTTAACTCTGTGGCTTACTGACGAAGAAACATGAAATTTCGTGATGGAAAACAAATATATTTACTATATTTACATCTAACTTACCATAATTGAATGTGAAAAACGTAAATATGAATTAATTTGAGCTTGATTATTTAATTTTAATTTTTACCAATATTATATAAAATATATGTCATGGATTATAGTCTTTTAACTTTGTTTTTTAGTGGGGATAAACCTAAAATTTTGTGATGGAGTTGAAAAATAAAATATAATTAATTTTTTACACCTACTGTAATCTATTATGTTTCGTGCTTCGTGGTAAAAAAAACCTAACACTTTGGGATGGTCAAGAAAAAACCTAAAATATTTGTCATTCATTTATAGTATTTTAACTTTGTGGCTTAATGATAAAGAAACATGAAATTTCGTGATGGAGAAGAAACATATTGAATATATTTATATCTAATTTACCATAATTCAATATGAAAATGGTAAATATAAATAAATTTGAGCCTGATTATATAATTTTAGTTTTTACCTATATTATATAACATATAAGTCATGGATTATAGTCTTTTAACTTTGTTTTTTAGTGGGGATAAACCTAAAATTTTGTGATGGAGTTGAAAAATAAAATATAATTAATTTTTAAAACGTACTGTAATCTATTATGTTTGGTGATCATTGATAAAAAAAAACCTAAGACTTTGGGATGGTGAAGAAAAAACCTAAAATATTTGCCATTCATTTATAGTCTTTTAACTCTGTGGCTTACTGACGAAGAAACATGAAATTTCGTGATGGAGAAGAAACATATTGAATATATTTACATCCAATTTACCATAATTCAATTTGAAAATGGTAAATATAAATAAATTTGAGCCTTATTATATAATTTTAATTTTTACCTATATTATATAAAATATAAGCCATGGATTATAGTCTTGTAACTTTGTTTTTTAGTGGGGATAAACCTAAAATTTTGTGATGGAGTTGAAAATTAAAATATAATTAATTTTTCACACCTACTGTAATCTATTATGTTTGGAGCTTAGTGATAAAAAAAACCTAAGACTTTGGGATTGTGAATGAAAAACCTAAAATATTTGCCATTAATTTATAGTCTTTTAACTCTGTGGCTTACTAACGAAGAAACATGAAATTTCATGATGGAGAAGAAACATATTGAATATATTTACGTCTAATTTACCATAACTCAATATGAAAATGGTAAATATAATTAATTTGAGCCTGATTATTTAATTTTAATTTTTACCTATATTATATAAAATATAAGTCATGGATTATAGTCGTTTAACATTGTTTTTTAGTAGGGATAAACCTAAAATTTTGTGATGGAGTTGAAAAATAAAATATAATTAATTTTTTAAACCTACTGTAATCTATTATGTTTGGTGATTATTGATAAAAAAAACCTAAGACTTTGGGATGGTGAATAAAAAACCTAAAATATTTGCCATTCATTTATAGTCTTTTAACTCCGTGGCTTACGGACGAATAAACATGAAATTTTTTGATGGAGAAGAAACATATTGAATATATTTACATCGAACTTACCATAATTCAATATGAAAATGGTAAATATAAATAAATTTGAGCCTGATTATATAATTTTAATTTTTACCTATATTATATAACATATAAGTCATGGATTATAGTCTTTTAACTTTGTTTTTTAGTGGGGATAAACCTAAAATTTTGTGATGGAGTTGAAAAATAAAATATAATTAATTATTTAAACCTACTGTAATCTATTATGTTTGGTGATTAGTGATAAAAAAAACCTAATACTTTGGGATGATGAAGAAAAAACCTAAAATATTTGCCATTCATTTATAGTCTTTTAACTCTGTGGCTTACTGACGAAGAAACATGAAATTTCGTGATGGAAAACAAATATATTTACTATATTTACATCTAACTTACCATAATTCAATGTGAAAAACGTAAATATGAATTAATTTGAGCTTGATTATTTAATTTTAATTTTTACCTATATTATATAAAATATATGTCATGGATTATAGTCTTTTAACTTTGTTTTTTAGTGGGGTTAAAAATAAAATTTTGTGATAGAGTTGAAAAATAAAATATAATTAATTTTTTACACCTACTGTAATCTATTATGTTTGGTGCTTAGTGGTAAAAAAAACCTAACACTTTGGGATAGTCAAGAAAAAACCTAAAATATTTGTCATTCATTTATAGTATTTTAACTTTGTGGCTTACTGACGAAGAAACATGAAATTTCGTGATGGAGAAGAAACATAATGAATATATTTACGTCTAATTTACCATAATTCAATATGAAAATGGTAAATATAATTAATTTGAGCCTGATTATTTAATTTTAATTTTTACCTATATTATATAAAATATAAGTCATGGATTATAGTCTTTTAACTTTGTTTTTTAGTATGGATAAACCTAAAATTTTGTGATGGAGTTGAAAAATAAAATATAATTAATTTTTTAAACCTACTGTAATCTATCATGTTTGGTGATCATTGAAAAAAAAAACCTAAGACTTTGGGATGGTGAAGAAAAAACCTAAAATATTTGCCATTCATTTATAGTATTTTAACTTTGTGGCTTACTGACGAATAAACATGAAATTTTGTGATGGAGAAGAAACATATTGAATATATTTACATCCAATTTACCATAATTCAATATGAAAATGGTAAATATAAATAAATTTGAGCCTGATTATATAATTTTAATTTTTACCTATATTATATAAAATATAAGCCATGGATTATAGTCTTGTAACTTTGTATTTTAGTGGGGATAAACCTAAACTTTTGTGATGGAGTTGAAAATTAAAATATAATTAATTTTTAACACCTACTGTAATCTATTATGTTTGGAGCTTAGTGATAAAAAAAACCTAAGACTTTGGGATTGTGAATGAAAAACCTAAAATATTTGCCATTAATTTATAGTCTTTTAACTCTGTGGCTTACTGACGAAGAAACAATCAATTTCGTGATGGAGAAGAATCATATTGAATATATTTATATCTAATTAACCATAATTCAATATGAAAATGGTAAATATAAATAAATTTGGCCTGATTATATAATTTTAATTTTTACCTATATTATATAACATATAAGTCATGGATTATAGTCTTTTAACTTTGTTTTTTCGTGGGGATAAACCTAAAAATTTTTGATGGAGTTGAAAAATAAATTATAATTAATTTTTTACACCTACTGTAATCTATTATGTTTGGTGCTTAGTGGTAAAAAAACCTAACACTTTGGGATGGTCATGAAAAAACCTAAAATATTTGTCATTCATTTATAGTATTTTAACTCTGTGGCTTACTGACGAAGAAACATGAAATTTCGTGATGGAGAAGAAACAAATTGAATATATTTACGTCTAATTTACCATAACTCAATATGAAAATGGTAAATATAATTAATTTGAGCCTGATTATTTAATTTTAATTTTTACCTATATTATATAAAATATAAGTCATGGATTATAGTCTTTTAACTTTGTTTTTTAGTGGGGATAAACCTAAAATTTTGTGATGGATTTGAAAAATAAAATATAATTAATTTTTTAAACCTACTGTAATCTATTATGTTTGGTGATTATTGATAAAACAAAACCTAAGACTTTGGGATGGTGAATAAAAAACCTAAAATATTTGCCATTCATTTATAGTCTTTTAACTCTGTGGCTTACTGACGAATAAACATGAAATTTTGTGATGGAGAAGAAACATATTGAATATATTTACATCGAATTTACCATAATACAATATGAAAATGGTAAATATAAATAAATTTGAGCCTGATTATATAATTTTAATTTTTACCTATATTATATAACATATAAGTCATGGATTATAGTCTTTTAACTTTGTTTTTTAGTGGGGATAAACCTAAAATTTTGTGATGGAGTTGAAAAATAAAATATAATTAATTATTTACACCTACTGTAATCTATTATGTTTGGTGATTAGTGATAAAAAAAACCTAAGACTTTGGGATGGTGAAGAAAAATCCTAAAATATTTGCCATTCATTTATAGTCTTTTAACTCTGTGGCTTACTGACGAAGAAACATGAAATTTCATGATGGAAAACAAATATATTTACTATATTTACATCTAACTTACCATAATTCAATGTGAAAAACGTAAATATGAATTAATTTGAGCTTGATTTTTTAATTTTAATTTTTACCTATATTATATAAAATATATGTCATGGATTATAGTCTTTTAACTTTGTTTTTTAGTGGGGATAAACCTAAAATTTTGTGATGGAGTTGAAAAATAAAATATAATAAATTTTTTACACCTACTGTAATCTATTATGTTTGGTGCTTAGTGGTAAAAAAAACCTAACACTTTGGGATAGTCAAGAAAAAACCTAAAATATTTGTCATTCATTTATAGTATTTTAACTTTGTGGCTTACTGACGAAGAAACATGAAATTTCGTGATGGAGAAGAAACATAATGAATATATTTACGTCTAATTTACCATAATTCAATATGAAAATGGTACATATAATTAATTTGAGCCTGATTATTTAATTTTAATTTTTACCTATATTATATAAAATATAAGTCATGGATTATAGTCTTTTAACTTTGTTTTTTAGTGGGGATAAACCTAAAATTTTGTGATGGAGTTGAAAAATAAAATATAATTAATTTTTTAAACCTACTGTAATCTATTATGTTTGGTGATTATTGATAAAAAAAAAACCTAAGACTTTGGGATGGTGAAGAAAAAACCTAAAATATTTGCCATTCATTTATAGTATTTTAACTTTGTGGCTTACTGACGAATAAACATGAAATTTTGTGATGGAGAAGAAACATATTTAATATATTTACATCCAATTTACCATAATTCAATTTTAAAAAATGGTAAATATAAATAAATTTGAGCCTGATTATATAATTTTAATTTTTACCTATATTATATAACATATAAGTCATGGATTATAGTCTTTTAACTTTGCTTTTTCGTGGGGATAAACCTAAAATTTTGTGATGGAGTTGAAAAATAAAATATAATTAATTTTTTACAGCTACTGTAAACTATTATGTTTGGTGATTAGTGATAAAAAAACCTAAGACTTTGGGATGGTGAAGAAAAAACCTAAAATATTTGCCATTCATTTATAGTCTTTTAACTCTGTGGCTTACTGACGAAGAAACATGAAATTTCATGATGGAGAAGAAACATATTGAATATATTTACATCTAACTTACCATAATTCAATGTGAAAAACGTAAATATGAATTAATTTGAGCTTGATTGTTTAATTTTAATTTTTACCTATATTATATAAAATATATGTCATGGATTATAGTCTTTTAACTTTGTTTTTTAGTGGGGATAAACCTAAAATTTTGTGATGGAGTTGAAAAATAAAATATAATAAATTTTTTACACCTACTGTAATCTATTATGTTTGGTGCTTAGTGGTAAAAAAAACCTAACACTTTGGGATGGTCAAGAAAAAACCTAAAATATTTGTCATTCATTTATAGTATTTTAACTTTGTGGCTTA
Organism: Lathyrus sativus; assembly: GCA_963859935.3. Classification (NCBI taxonomy): domain Eukaryota; kingdom Viridiplantae; phylum Streptophyta; class Magnoliopsida; order Fabales; family Fabaceae; genus Lathyrus; species Lathyrus sativus. The sequence continues at coordinate 15,219 of CAWUDS030005114.1, read as the reverse complement.
CTGACGAAGAAACATGAAATTTCGTGATGGAGAAGAAACATATTGAATATATTTACGTCTAATTTACCATAACTCAATATGAAAATGGTAAATATAATTAATTTGAGCCTGATTATTTAATTTTAATTTTTACCTATATTATATAAAATATAAGTCATGGATTATAGTCTTTTAACTTTGTTTTTTTAGTGGGGATAAACCTAAAATTTTGTGATGGAGTTGAAAAAGAAAATATAATTAATTTTTTACACCTACTGTAATCTATTATGTTTGGTGATTAGTGATAAAAAAACCTAAGACTTTGGGATGGTGAAGAAAAAACCTAAAATATTTGCCATTAATTTATAGTCTTTTAACTTTGTGGCTTACTGACGAAGAAACATGAAATTTCGTGATAGAAAACAAATATATTTACTATATTTACATCTAATTTACCATAATTCAATGTGAAAAACGTGAATATGAATTAATTTGAGCTTGATTATTTAATTTTAATTTTTACATATATTATATAAAATATATATGTCATGGATTATAGTCTTTTAACTTTGTTTTTTAGTGGGGAAAAACCTAAAATTTGTGATGGAATTGAAAAATAAAATATAATTAACTTTTTACACCTACTGTAATCTATTATGTTTGGTTCTCAGTGATAAAAAAATCTAACATTTTGGGAGGGTGATCAAAAAACCTAAAATATTTGTCATTCATTTATAGTCTTTTAACTCTGTGGCTTACTGACAACAAAACATAAAATTTCGTGATGGAGAAGAAACAGATTGATTATATCTACATCTAATTTACCATAATTCAATATGAAAATGGTAAATATAAATAAATTTGAGCCTGATTATATAATTTTAATTTTTACCTATATTATATAACATATAAGTCATGGATTATAGTCTTTTAACTTTGTTTTTTAGTGGGGATAAACCTAAAATTTTGTGATGGAGTTGAAAAATAAAATATAATTAATTATTTACACCTACTGTAATCTATTATGTTTGGTGATTAGTGATAAAAAAAACCTAAGACTTTGGGATGGTGAAGAAAAAACCTAAAATAGTTACCATTCATTTATAGTCTTTTAACTCTGTGGCTTACTGACGAAGAAACATGAAATTCTGTGATGGAAAACAAATATATTTACTATATTTACATCTAACTTACCATAATTCAATGTGATTAACGTAAATATGAATTAATTTGAGCTTGATTATTTAATTTTAATTTTTACCTATATTATATAAAATATATGTCATGGATTATAGTCTTTTAACTTTGTTTTTTAGTGGGGATAAACCTAAAATTTTTTGATGGAGTTGAAAAATAAAATATAATTAATTTTTTACACCTACTGTAATCTATTATTTTTGGTGCTTAGTGGTAAAAAAAACCTAACACTTTGGGATGGTCAAGAAAAAACCTAAAATATTTGTCATTCATTTATAGTATTTTAACTCTGTGGCTTACTAACGAAGAAACATGAAATTTCGTGATGGAGAAGAAAAATAATGAATATATTTACGTCTAATTTACCATAATTCAATATGAAAATGGTAAATATAATTAATTTGAGCCTGATTATTTAATTTTAATTTTTACCTATATTATATAAAATATATGTCATGGATTATAGTCTTTTAACTTTGTTTTTTTAGTGGGGATAAACCTAAAATTTTGTGATGGAGTTGAAAAAGAAAATATAATTAATTTTTTACACCTACTGTAATCTATTATGTTTGGTGATTAGTGATAAAAAAAACCTAAGACTTTGGGATGGTGAAGAAAAAACCTAAAATAGTTACCATTCATTTATAGTCTTTTAACTTTGTGGCTTACTGACGAAGAAACATGAAATTTCGTGATGGAAAACAAATATATTTACTATATTTACATCTAATTTACCATAATTCAATGTGAAAAACGTGAATATGAATTAATTTGAGCTTGATTATTTAATTTTAATTTTTACATATATTATATAAAATATATATGTCATGGATTATAGTCTTTTAACTTTGTTTTTTAGTGGGGAAAAACCTAAAATTTGTGATGGAATTGAAAAATAAAATATAATTAACTTTTTACACCTACTGTAATCTATTATGTTTGGTTCTCAGTGATAAAAAAATCTAACATTTTGGGATGGTGATCAAAAAACCTAAAATATTTGTCATTCATTTATAGTCTTTTAACTCTGTGGCTTACTGACAACAAAACATAAAATTTCGTGATGGAGAAGAAACAGATTGATTATATTTACATCTAATTTACCATAATTCAATATGAAAATGGTAAATATAAATAAATTTGAGCCTGATTATATAATTTTAATTTTTACCTATATTATATAACATATAAGTCATGGATTATAGTCTTTTAACTTTGTTTTTTAGTGGGGATAAACCTAAAATTTTGTGATGGAGTTGAAAAATAAAATATAATTAATTATTTACACCTACTGTAATCTATTATGTTTGGTGATTAGTGATAAAAAAAACCTAAGACTTTGGGATGGTGAAGAAAAAACCTAAAATAGTTACCATTCATTTATAGTCTTTTAACTCTGTGGCTTACTGACGAAGAAACATGAAATTCTGTGATGGAAAACAAATATATTTACTATATTTACATCTAACTTACCATAATTCAATGTGATTAACGTAAATATGAATTAATTTGAGCTTGATTATTTAATTTTAATTTTTACCTATATTATATAAAATATATGTCATGGATTATAGTCTTTTAACTTTGTTTTTTAGTGGGGATAAACCTAAAATTTTGTGATGGAGTTGAAAAATAAAATATAATTAATTTTTTACACCTACTGTAATCTATTATGTTTGGTGCTTAGTGGTAAAAAAAAACCTAACACTTTGGGATGGTCAAGAAAAAACCTAAAATATTTGTCATTCATTTATAGTATTTTAACTCTGTGGCTTACTGACGAAGAAACATGAAATTTCGTGATGGAGAAGAAAAATAATGAATATATTTACGTCTAATTTACCATAATTCAATATGAAAATGGTAAATATAATTAATTTGAGCCTGATTATTTAATTTTAATTTTTACCTATATTATATAAAATATAAGTCATGGATTATAGTCTTTTAACTTTGTTTTTTTAGTGGGGATAAACCTAAAATTTTGTGATGGAGTTGAAAAAGAAAATATAATTAATTTTTTACACCTACTGTAATCTATTATGTTTGGTGATTAGTGATAAAAAAAACCTAAGACTTTGGGATGGTGAAGAAAAAACCTAAAATAGTTACCATTCATTTATAGTCTTTTAACTTTGTGGCTTACTGACGAAGAAACATGAAATTTCGTGATGGAAAACAAATATATTTACTATATTTACATCTAATTTACCATAATTCAATGTGAAAAACGTGAATATGAATTAATTTGAGCCTGATTATTTAATTTTAATTTTTACATATATTATATAAAATATATATGTCATGGATTATAGTCTTTTAACTTTGTTTTTTAGTGGGGAAAAACCTAAAATTTGTGATGGAATTGAAAAATAAAATATAATTAACTTTTTACACCTACTGTAATCTATTATGTTTGGTTCTCAGTGATAAAAAAATCTAACATTTTGGGATGGTGATCAAAAAACCTAAAATATTTGTCATTCATTTATAGTCTTTTAACTCTGTGGCTTACTGACAACAAAACATAAAATTTCGTGATGGAGAAGAAACAGATTGATTATATTTACATCTAATTTACCATAATTCAATATGAAAATGGTAAATATAAATAAATTTGAGCCTGATTATATAATTTTAATTTTTACCTATATTATATAACATATAAGTCATGGATTATAGTCTTTTAACTTTGTTTTTTAGTGGGGATAAACCTAAAATTTTGTGATGGAGTTGAAAAATAAAATATAATTAATTATTTACACCTACTGTAATCTATTATGTTTGGTGATTAGTGATAAAAAAACCTAAGACTTTGGGATGGTGAAGAAAAAACCTAAAATAGTTACCATTCATTTATAGTCTTTTAACTCTGTGGCTTACTGACGAAGAAACATGAAATTCTGTGATGGAAAACAAATATATTTACTATATTTACATCTAACTTACCATAATTCAATGTGATTAACGTAAATATGAATTAATTTGAGCTTGATTATTTAATTTTAATTTTTACCTATATTATATAAAATATATGTCATGGATTATAGTCTTTTAACTTTGTTTTTTAGTGGGGATAAACCTAAAATTTTTTGATGGAGTTGAAAAATAAAATATAATTAATTTTTTACACCTACTGTAATCTATTATTTTTGGTGCTTAGTGGTAAAAAAAACCTAACACTTTGGGATGGTCAAGAAAAAACCTAAAATATTTGTCATTCATTTATAGTATTTTAACTCTGTGGCTTACTAACGAAGAAACATGAAATTTCGTGATGGAGAAGAAACATATTGAATATATTTACATCGAATTTACCATAATTCAATATGAAAATGGTAAATATAAATAAATTTGAGCCTGATTATATAATTTTAATTTTTACCTATATTATATAACATATAAGTCATGGATTATAGTCTTTTAACTTTGTTTTTTAGTGGGGATAAACCTAAAATTTTGTGATGGATTTGAAAAATAAAATATAATTAATTTTTTAAACCTATTGTAATCTATTATGTTTGGTGATTATTGATAAAAAAAAACCTAAGACTTTGGGATGGTGAATAAAAAACCTAAAATATTTGCCATTCATTTATAGTCTTTTAACTCTGTGGCTTACTGACGAATAAACATGAAATTTTGTGATGGAGAAGAAACATATTGAATATATTTACATCGAATTTACCATAATTCAATATGAAAATGGTAAATATAAATAAATTTGAGCCTGATTATATAATTTTAATTTTTACCTATATTATATAACATATAAGTCATGGATTATAGTCTTTTAACTTTGCTTTTTCGTGGGGATAAACCTAAAATTTTGTGATGGAGTTGAAAAATAAAATATAATTAGTTTTTTACAGCTACTGTAAACTATTATGTTTGGTGATTAGTGATAAAAAAACCTAAGACTTTTGGATGGTGAAGAAAAAACCTAAAATATTTGCCATTCATTTATAGTCTTTTAACTCTGTGGCTTACTGACGAAGAAACATGAAATTTCATGATGGAGAAGAAACATATTGAATATATTTACATCTAACTTACAATAATTCAATGTGAAAAACGTAAATATGAATTAATTTGAGCTTGATTGTTTAATTTTAATTTTTACCTATATTATATAAAATATATGTCATGGATTATAGTCTTTTAACTTTGTTTTTTAGTGGGGATAAACCTAAAATTTTGTGATGGAGTTGAAAAATAAAATATAATTAATTTTTTACACCTACTGTAATCTATTATGTTTGGTGCTTTGTGGTAAAAAAAACCTAACACTTTGGGATGGTCAAGAAAAAACCTAAAATATTTGTCATTCATTTATAGTATTTTAACTTTGTGGCTTACTGACGAAGAAACATGAAATTTCGTGATGGAGAAGAAACATATTGAATATATTTACGTCTAATTTACCATAACTCAATATGAAAATGGTAAATATAATTAATTTGAGCCTGATTATTTAATTTTAATTTTTACCTATATTATATAAAATATAAGTCATGGATTATAGTCTTTTAACTTTGTTTTTTTAGTGGGGATAAACCTAAAATTTTGTGATGGAGTTGAAAAAGAAAATATAATTAATTTTTTACACCTACTGTAATCTATTATGTTTGGTGATTAGTGATAAAAAAACCTAAGACTTTGGGATGGTGAAGAAAAAACCTAAAATATTTGCCATTAATTTATAGTCTTTTAACTTTGTGGCTTACTGACGAAGAAACATGAAATTTCGTGATAGAAAACAAATATATTTACTATATTTACATCTAATTTACCATAATTCAATGTGAAAAACGTGAATATGAATTAATTTGAGCTTGATTATTTAATTTTAATTTTTACATATATTATATAAAATATATATGTCATGGATTATAGTCTTTTAACTTTGTTTTTTAGTGGGGAAAAACCTAAAATTTGTGATGGAATTGAAAAATAAAATATAATTAACTTTTTACACCTACTGTAATCTATTATGTTTGGTTCTCAGTGATAAAAAAATCTAACATTTTGGGATGGTGATCAAAAAACCTAAAATATTTGTCATTCATTTATAGTCTTTTAACTCTGTGGCTTACTAACAACAAAACATAAAATTTCGTGATGGAGAAGAAACAGATTGATTATATTTACATCTAATTTACCATAATTCAATATGAAAATGGTAAATATAAATAAATTTGAGCCTGATTATATAATTTTAATTTTTACCTATATTATATAACATATAAGTCATGGATTATAGTCTTTTAACTTTGTTTTTTAGTGGGGATAAACCTAAAATTTTGTGATGGAGTTGAAAAATAAAATATAATTAATTATTTACACCTACTGTAATCTATTATGTTTGGTGATTAGTGATAAAAAAAACCTAAGACTTTGGGATGGTGAAGAAAAAACCTAAAATAGTTACCATTCATTTATAGTCTTTTAACTCTGTGGCTTACTGACGAAGAAACATGAAATTCTGTGATGGAAAACAAATATATTTACTATATTTACATCTAACTTACCATAATTCAATGTGATTAACGTAAATATGAATTAATTTGAGCTTGATTATTTAATTTTAATTTTTACCTATATTATATAAAATATATGTCATGGATTATAGTCTTTTAACTTTGTTTTTCAGTGGGGATAAACCTAAAATTTTTTGATGGAGTTGAAAAATAAAATATAATTAATTTTTTACACCTACTGTAATCTATTATGTTTGGTGCTTAGTGGTAAAAAAAACCTAACACTTTGGGATGGTCAAGAAAAAACCTAAAATATTTGTCATTCATTTATAGTATTTTAACTCTGTGGCTTACTAACGAAGAAACATGAAATTTCGTGATGGAGAAGAAACATATTGAATATATTTACATCGAATTTACCATAATTCAATATGAAAATGGTAAATATAAATAAATTTGAGCCTGATTATATAATTTTAATTTTTACCTATATTATATAACATATAAGTCATGGATTATAGTCTTTTAACTTTGTTTTTTAGTGGGGATAAACCTAAAATTTTGTGATGGATTTGAAAAATAAAATATAATTAATTTTTTAAACCTACTGTAATCTATTATGTTTGGTGATTATTGATAAAAAAAAACCTAAGACTTTGGGATGGTGAATAAAAAACCTAAAATATTTGCCATTCATTTATAGTCTTTTAACTCTGTGGCTTACTGACGAATAAACATGAAATTTTGTGATGGAGAAGAAACATATTGAATATATTTACATCGAATTTACCATAATTCAATATGAAAATGGTAAATATAAATAAATTTGAGCCTGATTATATAATTTTAATTTTTACCTATATTATATAACATATAAGTCATGGATTATAGTCTTTTAACTTTGTTTTTTAGTGGGGATAAACCTAAAATTTTGTGATGGAGTTGAAAAATAAAATATAATTAATTATTTACACCTACTGTAATCTATTATGTTTGGTGATTAGTGATAAAAAAAACCTAAGACTTTGGGATGGTGAAGAAAAATCCTAAAATATTTGCCATTCATTTATAGTCTTTTAACTCTGTGGCTTACTGACGAAGAAACATGAAATTTCATGATGGAAAACAAATATATTTACTATATTTACATCTAACTTACCATAATTCAATGTGAAAAACGTAAATATGAATTAATTTGAGCTTGATTATTTAATTGAAATTTTTACCTATATTATATAAAATATATGTCATGGATTATAGTCTTTTAACTTTGTTTTTTAGTGGGGATAAACCTAAAATTTTGTGATGGAGTTGAAAAATAAAATATAATAATTTTTTACACCTACTGTAATCTATTATGTTTGGTGCTTAGTGGTAAAAAAAAACCTAACACTTTGGGATAGTCAAGAAAAAACCTAAAATATTTGTCATTCATTTATAGTATTTTAACTTTGTGGCTTACTGACGAAGAAACATGAAATTTCGTGATGGAGAAGAAAAATAATGAATATATTTACGTCTAATTTACCATAATTCAATATGAAAATGGTAAATATAATTAATTTGAGCCTGATTATTTAATTTTAATTTTTACCTATATTATATAAAATATAAGTCATGGATTATAGTCTTTTAACTTTGTTTTTTTAGTGGGGATAAACCTAAAATTTTGTGATGGAGTTGAAAAAGAAAATATAATTAATTTTTTACACCTACTGTAATCTATTATGTTTGGTGATTAGTGATAAAAAAACCTAAGACTTTGGGATGGTGAAGAAAAAACCTAAAATATTTGCCATTAATTTATAGTCTTTTAACTTTGTGGCTTACTGACGAAGAAACATGAAATTTCGTGATAGAAAACAAATATATTTACTATATTTACATCTAATTTACCATAATTCAATGTGAAAAACGTGAATATGAATTAATTTGAGCTTGATTATTTAATTTTAATTTTTACATATATTATATAAAATATATATGTCATGGATTATAGTCTTTTAACTTTGTTTTTTAGTGGGGAAAAACCTAAAATTTGTGATGGAATTGAAAAATAAAATATAATTAACTTTTTACACCTACTGTAATCTATTATGTTTGGTTCTCAGTGATAAAAAAATCTAACATTTTGGGATGGTGATCAAAAAACCTAAAATATTTGTCATTCATTTATAGTCTTTTAACTCTGTGGCTTACTGACAACAAAACATAAAATTTCGTGATGGAGAAGAAACAGATTGATTATATTTACATCTAATTTACCATAATTCAATATGAAAATGGTAAATATAAATAAATTTGAGCCTGATTATATAATTTTAATTTTTACCTATATTATATAACATATAAGTCATGGATTATAGTCTTTTAACTTTGTTTTTTAGTGGGGATAAACCTAAAATTTTGTGATGGAGTTGAAAAATAAAATATAATTAATTATTTACACCTACTGTAATCTATTATGTTTGGTGATTAGTGATAAAAAAAACCTAAGACTTTGGGATGGTGAAGAAAAAACCTAATATAGTTACCATTCATTTATAGTCTTTTAACTCTGTGGCTTACTGACGAAGAAACATGAAATTCTGTGATGGAAAACAAATATATTTACTATATTTACATCTAACTTACCATAATTCAATGTGATTAACGTAAATATGAATTAATTTGAGCTTGATTATTTAATTTTAATTTTTACCTATATTATATAAAATATATGTCATGGATTATAGTCTTTTAACTTTGTTTTTCAGTGGGGATAAACCTAAAATTTTTTGATGGAGTTGAAAAATAAAATATAATTAATTTTTTACACCTACTGTAATCTATTATGTTTGGTGCTTAGTGGTAAAAAAACCTAACACTTTGGGATGGTCAAGAAAAAACCTAAAATATTTGTCATTCATTTATAGTATTTTAACTCTGTGGCTTACTAACGAAGAAACATGAAATTTCGTGATGGAGAAGAAACATATTGAATATATTTACATCGAATTTACCATAATTCAATATGAAAATGGTAAATATAAATAAATTTGAGCCTGATTATATAATTTTAATTTTTACCTATATTATATAACATATAAGTCATGGATTATAGTCTTTTAACTTTGTTTTTTAGTGGGGATAAACCTAAAATTTTGTGATGGATTTGAAAAATAAAATATAATTAATTTTTTAAACCTACTGTAATCTATTATGTTTGGTGATTATTGATAAAAAAAAACCTAAGACTTTGGGATGGTGAATAAAAAACCTAAAATATTTGCCATTCATTTATAGTCTTTTAACTCTGTGGCTTACTGACGAATAAACATGAAATTTTGTGATGGAGAAGAAACATATTGAATATATTTACATCGAATTTACCATAATTCAATATGAAAATGGTAAATATAAATAAATTTGAGCCTGATTATATAATTTTAATTTTTACCTATATTATATAACATATAAGTCATGGATTATAGTCTTTTAACTTTGTTTTTTAGTGGGGATAAACCTAAAATTTTGTGATGGAGTTGAAAAATAAAATATAATTAATTATTTACACCTACTGTAATCTATTATGTTTGGTGATTAGTGATAAAAAAAACCTAAGACTTTGGGATGGTGAAGAAAAATCCTAAAATATTTGCCATTCATTTATAGTCTTTTAACTCTGTGGCTTACTGACGAAGAAACATGAAATTTCATGATGGAAAACAAATATATTTACTATATTTACATCTAACTTACCATAATTCAATGTGAAAAACGTAAATATGAATTAATTTGAGCTTGATTATTTAATTGAAATTTTTACCTATATTATATAAAATATATGTCATGGATTATAGTCTTTTAACTTTGTTTTTTAGTGGGGATAAACCTAAAATTTTGTGATGGAGTTGAAAAATAAAATATAATAAATTTTTTACACCTACTGTAATCTATTATGTTTGGTGCTTAGTGGTAAAAAAAAACCTAACACTTTGGGATAGTCAAGAAAAAACCTAAAATATTTGTCATTCATTTATAGTATTTTAACTTTGTGGCTTACTGACGAAGAAACATGAAATTTCGTGATGGAGAAGAAAAATAATGAATATATTTACGTCTAATTTACCATAATTCAATATGAAAATGGTAAATATAATTAATTTGAGCCTGATTATTTAATTTAATTTTTACCTATATTATATAAAATATAAGTCATGGATTATAGTCTTTTAACTTTGTTTTTTTAGTGGGGATAAACCTAAAATTTTGTGATGGAGTTGAAAAAGAAAATATAATTAATTTTTTACACCTACTGTAATCTATTATGTTTGGTGATTAGTGATAAAAAAACCTAAGACTTTGGGATGGTGAAGAAAAAACCTAAAATATTTGCCATTAATTTATAGTCTTTTAACTTTGTGGCTTACTGACGAAGAAACATGAAATTTCGTGATAGAAAACAAATATATTTACTATATTTACATCTAATTTACCATAATTCAATGTGAAAAACGTGAATATGAATTAATTTGAGCTTGATTATTTAATTTTAATTTTTACATATATTATATAAAATATATATGTCATGGATTATAGTCTTTTAACTTTGTTTTTTAGTGGGGAAAAACCTAAAATTTGTGATGGAATTGAAAAATAAAATATAATTAACTTTTTACACCTACTGTAATCTATTATGTTTGGTTCTCAGTGATAAAAAAATCTAACATTTTGGGATGGTGATCAAAAAACCTAAAATATTTGTCATTCATTTATAGTCTTTTAACTCTGTGGCTTACTGACAATAAAACATAAAATTTCGTGATGGAGAAGAAACAGATTGATTATATTTACATCTAATTTACCATAATTCAATATGAAAATGGTAAATATAAATAAATTTGAGCCTGATTATATAATTTTAATTTTTACCTATATTATATAACATATAAGTCATGGATTATAGTCTTTTAACTTTGTTTTTTAGTGGGGATAAACCTAAAATTTTGTGATGGAGTTGAAAAATAAAATATAATTAATTATTTACACCTACTGTAATCTATTATGTTTGGTGATTAGTGATAAAAAAAACCTAAGACTTTGGGATGGTGAAGAAAAAACCTAATATAGTTACCATTCATTTATAGTCTTTTAACTCTGTGGCTTACTGACGAAGAAACATGAAATTCTGTGATGGAAAACAAATATATTTACTATATTTACATCTAACTTACCATAATTCAATGTGATTAACGTAAATATGAATTAATTTGAGCTTGATTATTTAATTTTAATTTTTACCTATATTATATAAAATATATGTCATGGATTATAGTCTTTTAACTTTGTTTTTCAGTGGGGATAAACCTAAAATTTTTTGATGGAGTTGAAAAATAAAATATAATTAATTTTTTACACCTACTGTAATCTATTATGTTTGGTGCTTAGTGGTAAAAAAACCTAACACTTTGGGATGGTCAAGAAAAAACCTAAAATATTTGTCATTCATTTATAGTATTTTAACTCTGTGGCTTACTAACGAAGAAACATGAAATTTCGTGATGGAGAAGAAACATATTGAATATATTTACATCGAATTTACCATAATTCAATATGAAAATGGTAAATATAAATAAATTTGAGCCTGATTATATAATTTTAATTTTTACCTATATTATATAACATATAAGTCATGGATTATAGTCTTTTAACTTTGTTTTTTAGTGGGGATAAACCTAAAATTTTGTGATGGATTTGAAAAATAAAATATAATTAATTTTTTAAACCTACTGTAATCTATTATGTTTGGTGATTATTGATAAAAAAAAACCTAAGACTTTGGGATGGTGAATAAAAAACCTAAAATATTTGCCATTCATTTATAGTCTTTTAACTCTGTGGCTTACTGACGAATAAACATGAAATTTTGTGATGGAGAAGAAACATATTGAATATATTTACATCGAATTTACCATAATTCAATATGAAAATGGTAAATATAAATAAATTTGAGCCTGATTATATAATTTTAATTTTTACCTATATTATATAACATATAAGTCATGGATTATAGTCTTTTAACTTTGTTTTTTAGTGGGGATAACCTAAAATTTTGTGATGGAGTTGAAAATAAAATATAATTAATTATTTACACCTACTGTAATCTATTATGTTTGGTGATTAGTGATAAAAAAAACCTAAGACTTTGGGATGGTGAAGAAAAATCCTAAAATATTTGCCATTCATTTATAGTCTTTTAACTCTGTGGCTTACTGACGAAGAAACATGAAATTTCATGATGGAAAACAAATATATTTACTATATTTACATCTAACTTACCATAATTCAATGTGAAAAACGTAAATATGAATTAATTTGAGCTTGATTATTTAATTGAAATTTTTACCTATATTATATAAAATATATGTCATGGATTATAGTCTTTTAACTTTGTTTTTTAGTGGGGATAAACCTAAAATTTTGTGATGGAGTTGAAAAATAAAATATAATAAATTTTTTACACCTACTGTAATCTATTATGTTTGGTGCTTAGTGGTAAAAAAAAACCTAACACTTTGGGATAGTCAAGAAAAACCTAAAATATTTGTCATTCATTTATAGTATTTTAACTTTGTGGCTTACTGACGAAGAAACATGAAATTTCGTGATGGAGAAGAAAAATAATGAATATATTTACGTCTAATTTACCATAATTCAATATGAAAATGGTAAATATAATTAATTTGAGCCTGATTATTTAATTTTAATTTTTACCTATATTATATAAAATATAAGTCATGGATTATAGTCTTTTAACTTTGTTTTTTTAGTGGGGATAAACCTAAAATTTTGTGATGGAGTTGAAAAAGAAAATATAATTAATTTTTTACACCTACTGTAATCTATTATGTTTGGTGATTAGTGATAAAAAAACCTAAGACTTTGGGATGGTGAAGAAAAAACCTAAAATATTTGCCATTAATTTATAGTCTTTTAACTTTGTGGCTTACTGACGAAGAAACATGAAATTTCGTGATAGAAAACAAATATATTTACTATATTTACATCTAATTTACCATAATTCAATGTGAAAAACGTGAATATGAATTAATTTGAGCTTGATTATTTAATTTTAATTTTTACATATATTATATAAAATATATATGTCATGGATTATAGTCTTTTAACTTTGTTTTTTAGTGGGGAAAAACCTAAAATTTGTGATGGAATTGAAAAATAAAATATAATTAACTTTTTACACCTACTGTAATCTATTATGTTTGGTTCTCAGTGATAAAAAAATCTAACATTTTGGGATGGTGATCAAAAAACCTAAAATATTTGTCATTCATTTATAGTCTTTTAACTCTGTGGCTTACTGACAACAAAACATAAAATTTCGTGATGGAGAAGAAACAGATTGATTATATTTACATCTAATTTATCATAATTCAATATGAAAATGGTAAATATAAATAAATTTGAGCCTGATTATATAATTTTAATTTTTACCTATATTATATAACATATAAGTCATGGATTATAGTCTTTTAACTTTGTTTTTTAGTGGGGATAAACCTAAAATTTTGTGATGGAGTTGAAAAATAAAATATAATTAATTATTTACACCTACTGTAATCTATTATGTTTGGCGATTAGTGATAAAAAAAACCTAAGACTTTGGGATGGTGAAGAAAAAACCTAAAATAGTTACCATTCATTTATAGTCTTTTAACTCTGTGGCTTACTGACGAAGAAACATGAAATTCTGTGATGGAAAACAAATATATTTACTATATTTACATCTAACTTACCATAATTCAATGTGATTAACGTAAATATGAATTAATTTGAGCTTGATTATTTAATTTTAATTTTTACCTATATTATATAAAATATATGTCATGGATTATAGTCTTTTAACTTTGTTTTTCAGTGGGGATAAACCTAAAATTTTTTGATGGAGTTGAAAAATAAAATATAATTAATTTTTTACACCTACTGTAATCTATTATGTTTGGTGCTTAGTGGTAAAAAAAACCTAACACTTTGGGATGGTCAAGAAAAAACCTAAAATATTTGTCATTCATTTATAGTATTTTAACTCTGTGGCTTACTAACGAAGAAACATGAAATTTCGTGATGGAGAAGAAACATATTGAATATATTTACATCGAATTTACCATAATTCAATATGAAAATGGTAAATATAAATAAATTTGAGCCTGATTATATAATTTTAATTTTTACCTATATTATATAACATATAAGTCATGGATTATAGTCTTTTAACTTTGTTTTTTAGTGGGGATAAACCTAAAATTTTGTGATGGATTTGAAAAATAAAATATAATTAATTTTTTAAACCTACTGTAATCTATTATGTTTGGTGATTATTAATAAAAA
Source organism: Lathyrus sativus (assembly GCA_963859935.3). Classification (NCBI taxonomy): domain Eukaryota; kingdom Viridiplantae; phylum Streptophyta; class Magnoliopsida; order Fabales; family Fabaceae; genus Lathyrus; species Lathyrus sativus. The sequence continues at coordinate 175 of CAWUDS030005114.1, read as the reverse complement.
AAAACCTAAGACTTTGGGATGGTGAATAAAAAACCTAAAATATTTGCCATTCATTTATAGTCTTTTAACTCTGTGGCTTACTGACGAATAAACATGAAATTTTGTGATGGAGAAGAAACATATTGAATATATTTACATCGAATTTACCATAATTCAATATGAAAATGGTAAATAT
>CAWUDS030005113.1:0-62754 GCA_963859935.3 Lathyrus sativus | reverse complement strand
AGAATTTTATTTTAGTGTTGGATCATGTATTGGGCCTGGGTTATGTTTTCGACCCAGTTGGGTTATGACCCGAATTTGCTTTCTTTTTAAAGGAAAAATACTCGTGTTACTGTTCACCTAGTTACATTTTCACGAAAAATACATTCGGAGCTTTGAGAGAACCATGGAGAGCTAATTCCTTAGAGTCATTCTGCTGTAATCGCGTTCCAACGCTTTGAGGTTTTTACTTTATCAATCTAATTCGTTTCTCTTTAAACACTATTCTATGAATTGCTTTTGCTTAATCTGTTAGTTTATAGAATTGTTTTGATTAAATTCGTATGATTGCATCCTTAGCTTTTATTCGTCGTTACGTCCCTTTGTCGTTAATTCGCGTTTATAATTCGTGTTTGCTTAATTCACGAAAACTTAATCCGTTTGCTTAATTTAGAATATAGGATTGTTAATCTAGTTTATGTCTTTTGCGCTTGTTAATTGACATAGGAATCGAAGAGAGATCGAAGTCGCTTAGGAAATTGGTAAGGTAGAAACCCGTGATAAGCCGGAACCGAAAACAGTAGATTGACTTATTTTGATAATCACTTATTTTAACCGCTTAATTGCATTTTCTTTATTTATCCGATCAGAAACCAAACCAACTCCCCCTCCATTTCGAATTTGATAGATTAATCACATAAAAGAATCCTTGAGACGATATCCGAGTTGAATTGTCGCTGTATTACGTTTTCATCAAAAACACTCGTTTTGATCCGCGAGCGACAACTTATCAATGAGCTAGGCCCTCCACGACGGAGAGATGGATTGGGCCGACCCCGTGTGATGAGCTGGACAGAGTAATATATATATATATATATATATATATATATATATATATATATATATATATATATATATATATATATATATATATATATATATATATATATATATATATATATATATATATATATATATATATATATATATATATATATATATATATATATCTATATATATATATATATATATATTATATATATATATATATATATATATATATATATATATATATATATATATATATATATATATATATATATATATATATATAAGAATCTTAATCGGTTGAGTAAGTAAATCAAATAATTAATTATATTTAATAATTAATTATTTAATTGAATATGTGCTTAAATATAAGTGGATGTCAAGATAATCCATTTCGAATTAATGAGAATTCTAAATGATTATCATTCTATATATAGACTATGATCACAAATATATCATCCTATAAGAAGATTATCTCTTTTTATCCCCATTCGAAGAGTTTTCAAGACATTACGAGTACCGGTTGAGAAAAATCCACAAGCCAACCAGTGTCAAACACTTGTCTGTACACTTTTGTATTTTAGAATTATCGTTGCCATTGTCTAAAAATCTTTCTCATTATATTCGTTAAGGTATTCCTATAATCATTAATATCAAAATGTCATAGATCCTAAGGTTTGTGTCCATGGGGAGACGCTTAAGCGCTCCCAGCGTGATGAGTGATCAGTGCATATTTATGCACTCATCCTATATTTTTACTTAGGCATTTCTTTACTTTATCTTGATTATTTTTATGTTTTATTTTGTTTTTATATTTTATTTTATTTTTGGCTTAATTTGATTTCCGCACTTATTTTTCAGCTTTAGCAGTCTGCACGGAAACGATCATAACTGGAGTTCTGGAAATCCGTTTGAGGCGTTCTAAAATTCGCCGGAAAGCTAAGAGAGAGAGCTACGACTTTCGTGTTGGAGTCGAAGTCAGATTCGGAGCCCAAAATTCCAGAATTCCGTTTGAAGTTACTGCATTAGAATTTTATTTTAGTGTTGGATCATGTATTGGGCCTAGGTTATGTTTTCGACCCAGTTGGGTTATGACCCGAATTTGCTTTCTTTTTAAAGGAAAAATACTCGTGTTACTGTTCACCTAGTTACATTTTCACGAAAAATACATTCGGAGCTTTGAGAGAACCATGGAGAGCTAATTCCTTAGAGTCATTCTGCTGTAATCGCGTTCCAACGCTTTGAGGTTTTTACTTTATCAATCTAATTCGTTTCTCTTTAAACACTATTCTATGAATTGCTTTTGCTTAATCTGTTAGTTTATAGAATTGTTTTGATTAAATTCGTATGATTGCATCCTTAGCTTTTATTCGTCGTTACGTCCCTTTGTCGTTAATTCGCGTTTATAATTCGTGTTTGCTTAATTCACGAAAACTTAATCCGTTTGCTTAATTTAGAATATAGGATTGTTAATCTAGTTTATGTCTTTTGCGCTTGTTAATTGACATAGGAATCGAAGAGAGATCGAAATCGCTTAGGAAATTGGTAAGGTAGAAACCCGTGATAAGCCGGAACCGAAAACAGTAGATTGACTTATTTTGATAATCACTTATTTTAACCGCTTAATTGCATTTTCTTTATTTATCCGATCAGAAACCAAACCAACTCCCCCTCCATTTCGAATTTGATAGATTAATCACATAAAAGAATCCTTGAGACGATATCCGAGTTGAATTGTCGCTGTATTACGTTTTCATCAAAAACACTCGTTTTGATCCGCGAGCGACAACTGATCAATGAGCTAGGCCCTCCACGACGGAGAGATGGATTGGGCCGACCCCGTGTGATGAGCTGGACAGAGTAATATATATATATATATATATATATATATATATATATATATATATATATATATATATATATATATATATATATATATATATATATATAAGAATCTTAATCGGTTGAGTAAGTAAATCAAATAATTAATTATATTTAATAATTAATTATTTAATTGAATATGTGCTTAAATATAAGTGGATGTCAGGATAATCCATTTCGAATTAATGAGAATTCTAAATGATTATCATTCTATATATAGACTATGATCACAAATATATCATCCTATAAGAAGATTATCTCTTTTTATCCCCATTCGAAGAGTTTTCAAGACATTACGAGTACCGGTTGAGAAAAATCCACAAGCCAACCAGTGTCAAACACTTGTCTGTACACTTTTGTATTTTAGAATTATCGTTGCCATTGTCTAAAAATCTTTCTCATTATATTCGTTAAGGTATTCCTATAATCATTAATATCAAAATGTCATAGATCCTAAGGTTTGTGTCCATGGGGAGACGCTTAAGCGCTCTCAGCGTGATGAGTGATCAATGCATATTTATGCACTCATCCTATATTTTTACTTAGGCATTTCTTTACTTTATCTTGATTATTTTTATGTTTTATTTTGTTTTTATATTTTATTTTATTTTGGCTTAATTTGATTTCCGCACTTATTTTTCAGCTTTAGCAGTCTGCACGGAAACAATCATAACTGGAGTTCTGGAAATCCGTTTGAGGCGTTCTAAAATTCGCCGGAAAGCTAAGAGAGAGAGCTACGACTTTCGTGTTGGAGTCGAAGTCAGATTCGGAGCCCAAAATTCCAGAATTCCGTTTGAAGTTACTGCATTAGAATTTTATTTTAGTGTTGGATCATGTATTGGGCCTGGGTTATGTTTTCGACCCAGTTGGGTTATGACCCGAATTTGCTTTCTTTTTAAAGGAAAAATACTCGTGTTACTGTTCACCTAGTTACATTTTCACGAAAAATACATTCGGAGCTTTGAGAGAACCATGGAGAGCTAATTCCTTAGAGTCATTCTGCTGTAATCGCGTTCCAACGCTTTGAGGTTTTTACTTTATCAATCTAATTCGTTTCTCTTTAAACACTATTCTATGAATTGCTTTTGCTTAATCTGTTAGTTTATAGAATTGTTTTGATTAAATTCGTATGATTGCATCCTTAGCTTTTATTCGTCGTTACGTCCCTTTGTCGTTAATTCGCGTTTATAATTCGTGTTTGCTTAATTCACGAAAACTTAATCCGTTTGCTTAATTTAGAATATAGGATTGTTAATCTAGTTTATGTCTTTTGCGCTTGTTAATTGACATAGGAATCGAAGAGAGATCGAAGTCGCTTAGGAAATTGGTAAGGTAGAAACCCGTGATAAGCCGGAACCGAAAACAGTAGATTGACTTATTTTGATAATCACTTATTTTAACCGCTTAATTGCATTTTCTTTATTTATCCGATCAGAAACCAAACCAACTCCCCCTCCATTTCGAATTTGATAGATTAATCACATAAAAGAATCCTTGAGACGATATCCGAGTTGAATTGTCGCTGTATTACGTTTTCATCAAAAACACTCGTTTTGATCCGCGAGCGACAACTGATCAATGAGCTAGGCCCTCCACGACGGAGAGATGGATTGGGCCGACCCCGTGTGATGAGCTGGACAGAGTAATATATATATATATATATATATATATATATATATATATATATATATATATATATATATATATATATATATATATATATATATATATATATATATATATATATATATATATATATATATATATATATATATATATATATATATATATATATATATATATATATATATATATATATATATATATATATATATATATATATATATATATATATATATATATATATATATATATATATATATATATATATATATATATATATATATATATATATATATATATATATATATATATATATATATATATATATATATATATATATATATATATATATATATATATATATATATATATATATATATATATATATATATATATATATATATATATATATATATATATATATATATATATATATATATATATATATATATATAAGAATCTTAATCGGTTGAGTAAGTAAATCAAATAATTAATTATATTTAATAATTAATTATTTAATTGAATATGTGCTTAAATATAAGTGGATGTCAAGATAATCCATTTCGAATTAATGAGAATTCTAAATGATTATCATTCTATATATAGACTATGATCACAAATATATCATCCTATAAGAAGATTATCTCTTTTTATCCCCATTCGAAGAGTTTTCAAGACATTACGAGTACCGGTTGAGAAAAATCCACAAGCCAACCAGTGTCAAACACTTGTCTGTACACTTTTGTATTTTAGAATTATCGTTGCCATTGTCTAAAAATCTTTCTCATTATATTCGTTAAGGTATTCCTATAATCATTAATATCAAAATGTCATAGATCCTAAGGTTTGTGTCCATGGGGAGACGCTTAAGCGCTCCCAGCGTGATGAGTGATCAGTGCATATTTATGCACTCATCCTATATTTTTACTTAGGCATTTCTTTACTTTATCTTGATTATTTTTATGTTTTATTTTGTTTTTATATTTTATTTTATTTTTGGCTTAATTTGATTTCCGCACTTATTTTTCAGCTTTAGTAGTCTGCACGGAAACGATCATAACTGGAGTTCCGGAAATCCGTTTGAGGCGTTCTAAAATTCGCCGGAAAGCCAAGAGAGAGAGCTACGACTTTCGTGTTGGAGTCGAAGTCAGATTCGGAGCCCAAAATTCCAGAATTCCGTTTGAAGTTACTGCATTAGAATTTTATTTAGTGTTGGATCATGTATTGGGCCTGGGTTATGTTTTCGACCCAGTTGGGTTATGACCCGAATTTGCTTTCTTTTTAAAGGAAAAATACTCGTGTTACTGTTCACCTAGTTACATTTTCACGAAAAATACATTCGGAGCTTTGAGAGAACCATGGAGAGCTAATTCCTTAGAGTCATTCTGCTGTAATCGCGTTCCAACGCTTTGAGGTTTTTACTTTATCAATCTAATTCGTTTCTCTTTAAACACTATTCTATGAATTGCTTTTGCTTAATCTGTTAGTTTATAGAATTGTTTTGATTAAATTCGTATGATTGCATCCTTAGCTTTTATTCGTCGTTACGTCCCTTTGTCGTTAATTCGCGTTTATAATTCGTGTTTGCTTAATTCACGAAAACTTAATCCGTTTGCTTAATTTAGAATATAGGATTGTTAATCTAGTTTATGTCTTTTGCGCTTGTTAATTGACATAGGAATCGAAGAGAGATCGAAATCGCTTAGGAAATTGGTAAGGTAGAAACCCGTGATAAGCCGGAACCGAAAACAGTAGATTGACTTATTTTGATAATCACTTATTTTAACCGCTTAATTGCATTTTCTTTATTTATCCGATCAGAAACCAAACCAACTCCCCCTCCATTTCGAATTTGATAGATTAATCACATAAAAGAATCCTTGAGACGATATCCGAGTTGAATTGTCGCTGTATTACGTTTTCATCAAAAACACTCGTTTTGATCCGCGAGCGACAACTGATCAATGAGCTAGGCCCTCCACGACGGAGAGATGGATTGGGCCGACCCCGTGTGATGAGCTGGACAGAGTAATATATATATATATATATATATATATATATATATATATATATATATATATATATATATATATATATATATATATATATATATATATATATATATATATATATATATATATATATATATATATATATATATATATATATATATATATATATATATATATATATATATATATATATATATATATATATATATATATATATATATATATATATATATATATATATATATATATATATATATATATATATATATATATATATATATATATATATATATATATATATATATATATATATATATATATATATATATATATATATATATATATATATATATATATATATATATATATATATATATATATATATATATATATATATATATATATATATATATATATATATATATATATATATATATATATATATATATATATATATATATATATATATATATATATATATATATATATATATATATATATATATATATATATATATATATATATATAAGAATCTTAATCGGTTGAGTAAGTAAATCAAATAATTAATTATATTTAATAATTAATTATTTAATTGAATATGTGCTTAAATATAAGTGGATGTCAAGATAATCCATTTCGAATTAATGAGAATTCTAAATGATTATCATTCTATATATAGACTATGATCACAAATATATCATCCTATAAGAAGATTATCTCTTTTTATCCCCATTCGAAGAGTTTTCAAGACATTACGAGTACCGGTTGAGAAAAATCCACAAGCCAACCAGTGTCAAACACTTGTCTGTACACTTTTGTATTTTAGAATTATCGTTGCCATTGTCTAAAAATCTTTCTCATTATATTCGTTAAGGTATTCCTATAATCATTAATATCAAAATGTCATAGATCCTCAGGTTTGTGTCCATGGGGAGACGCTTAAGCGCTCCCAGCGTGATGAGTGATCAGTGCATATTTATGCACTCATCATATATTTTTACTTAGGCATTTCTTTACTTTATCTTGATTATTTTTATGTTTTATTTTGTTTTTATATTTTATTTTATTTTTGGCTTAATTTGATTTCCGCACTTATTTTTCAGCTTTAGTAGTCTGCACGGAAACGATCATAACTGGAGTTCCGGAAATCCGTTTGAGGCGTTCTAAAATTCGCCGGAAAGCTAAGAGAGAGAGCTACGACTTTCGTGTTGGAGTCGAAGTCAGATTCGGAGCCCAAAATTCCAGAATTCCGTTTGAAGTTACTGCATTAGAATTTTATTTTAGTGTTGGATCATGTATTGGGCCTGGGTTATGTTTTCGACCCAGTTGGGTTATGACCCGAATTTGCTTTCTTTTTAAAGGAAAAATACTCGTGTTACTGTTCACCTAGTTACATTTTCACGAAAAATACATTCGGAGCTTTGAGAGAACCATGGAGAGCTAATTCCTTAGAGTCATTCTGCTGTAATCGCGTTCCAACGCTTTGAGGTTTTTACTTTATCAATCTAATTTGTTTCTCTTTAAACACTATTTTATGAATTGCTTTTGCTTAATCTGTTAGTTTATAGAATTGTTTTGATTAAATTCGTATGATTGCATCCTTAGCTTTTATTCGTCGTTACGTCCCTTTGTCGTTAATTCGCGTTTATAATTCGTGTTTGCTTAATTCACGAAAACTTAATCCGTTTGCTTAATTTGGAATATAGGATTGTTAATATAGTTTATGTCTTTTGCGCTTGTTAATTGACATAGGAATCGAATAGAGATCGAAATCGCTTAGGAAATTGGTAAGGTAGAAACCCGTGATAAGCCGGAACCGAAAACAGTAGATTGACTTATTTTGATAATCACTTATTTTAACCGCTTAATTGCATTTTCTTTATTTATCCGATCAGAAACCAAACCAACTCCCCCTCCATTTCGAATTTGATAGATTAATCACATAAAAGAATCCTTGAGACGATATCCGAGTTGAATTGTCGCTGTATTACGTTTTCATCAAAAACACTCGTTTTGATCCGCGAGCGACAACTGATCAATGAGCTAGGCCTTCCACGACGGAGAGATGGATTGGGCCGACCCCGTGTGATGAGCTGGACAGAGTAATATATATATATATATATATATATATATATATATATATATATATATATATATATATATATATATATATATATATATATATATATATATATATATATATATATATATATATATATATATATATATATATATATATATATATATATATATATATATATATATATATATATATATATATATATATATATATATATATATATATATAAGAATCTTAATCGGTTGAGTAAGTAAATCAAATAATTAATTATATTTAATAATTAATTATTTAATTGAATATGTGCTTAAATATAAGTGGATGTCAAGATAATCCATTTCGAATTAATGAGAATTCTAAATGATTATCATTCTATATATAGACTATGAACACAAATATATCATCCTATAAGAAGATTATCTCTTTTTATCCCCATTCGAAGAGTTTTCAAGACATTACGAGTACCGGTTGAGAAAAATCCACAAGCCAACCAGTGTCAAACACTTGTCTGTACACTTTTGTATTTTAGAATTATCGTTGCCATTGTCTAAAAATCTTTCTCATTATATTCGTTAAGGTATTCCTATAATCATTAATATCAAAATGTCATAGATCCTAAGGTTTGTGTCCATGGGGAGACGCTTAAGCGCTCCCAGCGTGATGAGTGATCAGTGCATATTTATGCACTCATCCTATATTTTTACTTAGGCATTTCTTTACTTTATCTTGATTATTTTTATGTTTTATTTTGTTTTTATATTTTATTTTATTTTTGGCTTAATTTGATTTCCGCACTTATTTTTCAGCTTTAGTAGTCTGCACGGAAACGATCATAACTGGAGTTCCGGAAATCCGTTTGAGGCGTTCTAAAATTCGCCGGAAAGCTAAGAGAGAGAGCTACGACTTTCGTGTTGGAGTCGAAGTCAGATTCGGAGCCCAAAATTCCAGAATTCCGTTTGAAGTTACTGCATTAGAATTTTATTTTAGTGTTGGATCATGTATTGGGCCTGGGTTATGTTTTCGACCCAGTTGGGTTATGACCCGAATTTGCTTTCTTTTTAAAGGAAAAATACTCGTGTTACTGTTCACCTAGTTACATTTTCACGAAAAATACATTCGGAGCTTTGAGAGAACCATGGAGAGCTAATTCCTTAGAGTCATTCTGCTGTAATCGCGTTCCAACGCTTTGAGGTTTTTACTTTATCAATCTAATTTGTTTCTCTTTAAACACTATTTTATGAATTGCTTTTGCTTAATCTGTTAGTTTATAGAATTGTTTTGATTAAATTCGTATGATTGCATCCTTAGCTTTTATTCGTCGTTACGTCCCTTTGTCGTTAATTCGCGTTTATAATTCGTGTTTGCTTAATTCACGAAAACTTAATCCGTTTGCTTAATTTGGAATATAGGATTGTTAATATAGTTTATGTCTTTTGCGCTTGTTAATTGACATAGGAATCGAATAGAGATCGAAATCGCTTAGGAAATTGGTAAGGTAGAAACCCGTGATAAGTCGGAACCGAAAACAGTAGATTGACTTATTTTGATAATCACTTATTTTAACCGCTTAATTGCATTTTCTTTATTTATCCGATCAGAAATCAAACCAACTCCCTCTCCATTTCGAATTTGGTAGATTAATCACATAAAAGAATCCTTTAGACGATATCCGAGTTGAATTGTCGCTGTATTACGTTTTCATCAAAAACACTCGTTTTGATCCGCGAGCGACAACTGATCAATGAGCTAGGCCCTCCACAACGGAGAGATGGATTGGGCAGACCCCGTGTGATGAGCGGGACAGAGCAATATATATATACCTCTTTCGCTCACGATAAACCCCAGCAGTTTACCCGATCTCACCCCGAAGGTGCACTTGTTAGGGTTCAGTCTCAGCCTGAACTTCCTAAGCCTTTTGAATAACTTTAGCAGATTCACCGAATGCTCTTCCTCCTTCTGGGATTTGGCAATCATATCGTCGACATAAACCTCGATCTCCTTATGCATCATATCATGGAAAAGAGTCGTCATTGCACGCTGATACGTTGCCCCAGCATTCTTCAATCCGAAGGGCATCACTTTGTAACAAAAGGTTCCCCAAGACGTTATGAAAGTAGTCTTCTCCATGTCTTCTGGCTCCATTTTAATCTTATTATAGCCCGAGAAGCCATCCATGAAGGAGAATACGGAGAATTGAGCAGTGTTGTCAACTAGCACGTCGATGTGAGGAAGCGGAAAATCATCTTTTGGGCTCGCTTTATTCAAATCACGGTAATCTACGCACATTCTCACTTTACCGTCTTTCTTTGGCACTGGTACGATGTTAGCGACCCATGAGGGGTATTTTGTCACAGCTAGGAAACCAGCATCCCACTGTTTTTGAACCTCCTCCTTAATTTTCACTGCCATATCAGGTCTAGTTCTGCGAAGCTTCTGCTTGACTGGCGGGCATTCTTCTTTCAATGGCAGACGGTGCACAACCATATCTGTATCAAGCCCAGGCATGTCTTCATACGACCAAGCGAACACATCACTATACTCTCTGAGCATTTCAACCAGTCTTCACTTGATGTCGCTCTGCAGCGCGGCTCCTATACGGATGTTCTTTTCAACCCCTTCCGACCCCAGGTTAATAATTTCGATGACCTCCTCATGAGGCAGAATGACTCGTTCTTCTTGCTTCACCAACCAAGACAATTCTTCGGGAACGTCACCATCTTCAACAATCTCTTCTTCGGCCTGAAATACCGGGTGCTCAAAGTCGAGACGAGTCATAGGTGGTTCAATGATGTCATCTGAAAATGTTACCTGTTTGAGAGTCACAGGAACAATCTCCTGAATAGACCAATTGCATAATCCTTGTCCTGGCACACTCGGCTGAATCCAGGCGTCCATGTCGCAATCACTGTCTCCTTCGTCAGACTTTGAAGCAGTGTTGATGGTCTCGTGACACACTCCACTAGCAGTGATGGTTATTGGTCCTCTGAAACGGGGTGCCCCAGCAGCAGGTGTTGATGACGACGGTTGATATCCCAGCCCAAACCGGTCCATCTTTACGGGAATATCCAGCACTTTGCCCCAGCCTTTTGTCTCACCAGTCTCTACTAGAGCTTGAGCTTCTTTATATGACGAGACAGCTACCTCTGACGCTTTACTCGGCCCGGGACCTTTGTCTTTGATGCGCAACCCTTCAAATGCCTGACAGGGTGTTTCGTGAATCTCGCCGTCGACCTCTACATATTTGAACGATGACAGATGGCTAACCAAGATATCTTCTTCTCCACATACAGTGACCACACTGTCCCACACCATGTATTTCAACTTTTGATGCAAGGTAGACGTGACTGCCCCGGCACCATGAATCCAGGGTCGTTCGAGAAGGCAGCTGTATGCAGGCTGGATGTCCATGATATAAAATTCAGTCGCGAAAACCTCCGGCCCCACCTGTAGAGGTAATGTTATGGATCCAAAGACTGTTCTTCGCGTACCATCGAATGCCCTGACCACCAAGTCACTAGGCGTACACAGGATTCCTCTAACATCTAGTTTCATCATCGCTTTCTTGGGCAGCACGTTTAAGGATGATCCGGTGTCTACCAGTACATGAGACATGACTGATCCTCTACACTCCACAGAGACGTGCAACGCCATATTATGCTCTCTCCCCTTCGGGGTCAAATCAAAGTCTGTAAATCCCAAGCTATGGCCTGCATTCACATGCGCCAACACCCCCTCCAGCTGATTCACGGAAACATCTTGGGGTACGAAGGAAGTATCCAGGACTTTCAACAATGCATTTCTGTGAGCTTCAGAGCACAATAGCAACGACAGTATAGATATCTTTGACGGCGTCTGTTGCAGATGCTCAATAATCTTATAATCACTTTTACGAATCAAGCGCATGAACTCTTCCACATCTTTCGATGCCGTTTCTTTTTCATTTCCCTGCACCGGGACAGTCTCATTCATCTTTCCTTTTCCCTTCGCCAGTCGTTCAGCCTCTACCTCAGGCGATATGAAGATTCTCCCACTTCTTGTCATACCTCCGGCACCGACAACGTTGTCTACAGTCTCAGCTGGCTGCTTATTAACCTCAATTTTTACCCCGTCACAGTACACTTCCAACCCATATGTCCAGGGGACTGCCTTAGTGCTCTCATAAGGGATTGGTCCTGCCTTGGTGATAGTGATCGGCGGTCGCTTGGCCGGTGCCGTTATAGTGATCGTTTTTCGGGGAATCGTCACAGTGGCTACATCACTTTGCTTGTCTGCTAATACCCCTGCCGGTTCTTCAATTGCTGCTCGGTCAAATTGCAGCGTGCCTCCATTTATTAAAGCCTGAATACCCTTCTTTAATTCGTCACAACCCCCAGCTAGGGCCCAACACTCTAAACAATACTCGTCGCAACCTGGATACACACCACCTTGCAATAATCTGCTCTTTATCTCACACAACGGTGTCTTTAGGTCGTCCACATTCATAATCAAGTTCAAACCCTCCTCGGTTAAAATGGCGTTTGCCCCATGGTTGGGCATGGGCTTTTGCACTATGTTCGGACCTGCCTGTCCAAAATTGATAGCCTTACTATCCAATAGATCCTGCACTACATGCTTGAATGCGTGGAAACCCTCTACATCGTGGCCAGGAGCCCCAGAATGGAATTCACAGTGCCTGCTTGCATCGTACCCGTATGGAGGAGTGCCTGTTATTGGTGCCAGAGTCCTCTTCTCCACCAAGTTCAAACCTAGTAATGTCTGTAGCAATTCTGCATATGTTGAAGGAGGCTTTTCAAACACCCTCCTTGGTTTACCCCCCTGGAATCTGCGCTGGGCAGGCTGTGCCCCTGTTGTGGTTGTTGTTGCTATTGTTGTTGTTGTTGTTGAAATGGTTGTTGCTGAAATGGTTGTTGCTGAAACGGAATAGTAACGCTTGCCACCTGCTGCGGCTGATTGTACTGGTTTCGACCTCTGCCCCGGCCTCGGCCTCGGCCCCCAAACACCGCGCTCGCATCGCCCTGACGGCGCCCACCAAAAGCCCTTCGGTTACTGCCAGCCGAAGTGGATTCCTCAGCTTGGAATCTTCCCTGTTTAATGTTTCTTTCAATCTTCTCCCCCATCAGGATTAAGTCTGAGAAACTGCCCAAAGAAGTGTGAAACAACTTGTCATAAAACATACCAGTGAATGTTCCTATGAACATATCATTCATTTCCTTGTCCTCCAAAGGGGGATGAACTCTAGCAGCCATGTCGTGCCATCTCTGCGCATACTCTTTGAAGCTCTCGCCCTTCTTCTGGGACAACCCCTGCAGTTGGACCCGGTTGGGTGCCAAGTCACTGTTGTACTTATAGTGAGCCACAAATGCTTCGGCCAGTTGCTTCCATGTCTTTATATGAGTTGGTTCCAATCCCATATACCACTCGAGGGAAGGACCAGACAAGCTATCTTGAAAGAAATGCATTAGCATCCTCTCATCGTTAGAATACGCCGACATCCTTCTGTAATATGACCGCACATGCACCTTTGGACAGGTGTCCCCCTTATACTTGTCGAATGTAGGAGCTTTGAATTTGATTGGCACCCTCAGGCCAGACACTAGACCCATTGTTGACATATCTAAGCCAACAACACTTTAATTTACGACCCCCCTCATCTGCTCCTCGAGCATCCTGATTCTCTGAGAGTCATCCATAGGCCCTTCGAAACCTCCACCGGAGAAAGCGTCCTCTTGCTGGTCTTCTTGCCAATTACCATTCCCAGTTCCATATCCATCGTATCCGTTGTTACGGCCAACTCTGGTTTGATTCATCACCGGGCCTCGCCCCCTGTTGCCGTACCCCGGAGCGACCCCAGCAGGTCCAAAAGTCATTAACCCAGCGCCATTTCCATTTCCGAATCCGCCATAACCCTGATTAGTCATACCAAATCCGTCCTGTCCGAAGCCTTGAGTATTGAAACCGTATTTCCCAGCCTGGTCAAACCCCTGGTCATTGAAGCCGAATCAAGTATTACCGAAGCCATTGCCTCCCATATTATCACCCAGGTTGACATCTCCGAGCCCAACGTTGTTAATGATAGTCTCGTTCCCAATTCCAACGTTACCGTTCCCGGCAGCAGCGCCGTTGTTCACATTGACAGCAGGCATGTTGACTACAGGTGGAGCCACTGGTGTGGGAGTACCATCCCCGTGAATAGTGTCGACTCGCACAGACTGATGATCCTCATTTCCGTACCCATCATTTCTTACCAACAGAGGCTGCACCAAAGCTTGCAAATTCTCCTGTCCTTTCGCAATGGTCTCCATTGTCTGCATGAAGAGCGCCAGCTTCTCACGCATGTCCTGCATTTCATTCTGCATTTGATCCATAATTCTTCGGCAGTTGGTACGAGTGGAGTATCGGTGCGGGCGCTGATCTTCAATCCTGAAAAGACCTGGTATAGAGCAAGAAATGAGGTACCGCTCAATAATCACCTGTAATGCAATATGAATGTGAATGTAATGCAATATGTGTTTGTGCATTAGGGAATCTCATTCCCCGATTCTAGTGCGAATGTGTCAGTGCAGTGACAGTGCTTAGCAATACGGAGATCGGAGCCGAATCATAGAAAACCTCATATATTACAGAGAAATCCATTAAGCCAAGAATACAATATCACTGAGTAAAATAAGAAGGCATGACCTCAACCAACAATCCTGGTGATGGTCAGCGCTATGCAAATAAAGCATACAAGTTAATACATGCAACAGTCAAGTACACTCATAAGCCTGATACTCCTCTAGTAACTTCTTAGTCTCTGGATGACTTGGTCGGGTAAGCAGACCCTTAACAAGTTGATTTCTTCGCTTGAGAATGCGTCGCACGTCACCAGCGGTTTCCTTCCATGCCCCTTCTCCGAAGCGATCCTCTAGCTTCCGCTTCTGAGACACAGCTTCGTTCCTGCCTTCGATGGCCTTGTTCAATGCATTCTGAAGACTATATCTGGCCATTACCTCCTCTTCATGCTTCTTAATGCTAGCCTTCAACTGCTCTTCGAGTTCAGGAATTTGCTGCTTCAATTTGTCTTCCCTCTTTTTGTTGTTGGTTAGCGTAGCATTCCACGTCTTGTTACAAGAAGAGATTTCCCGGTGGGCGGCATCGAGTGCTTTCTTTTTGGACTCCAACATGTCATGGGAGCTTCTGAACTCTTTCCCCAGACGTTCACGCTTCTTTTTCTCTTCAGTTAACTTAGCACCTAGCCTGTTTACTTACTCGATCTGCTGTTGGAAAGCATGCACAGCCTTGTTCTTCTCACTACGCATCTGAGCCAGTTCCTTTTCTAACCCTTCATTGATCTTCATCAAGGCTTCCTTTTCTTTTACAACTTGCTCATAGGCCTCCATAGTAACAGTGGTTGGTTCTTCCACCGGAATATGAACAGGGACTGGTGTAGCTGGAAATGGCATCAGTAACTGTCTTGCTCTCTCTTGGATCCAAACTTTGTAGGGTGCATAAGCCTGACAATCATTCTTCCCTAACAGTGGCTTCCCTCTTCTGTTGATACGCATCCATGCGTGCTGAAGCTTGGCGAGTAACTCTCCCTTCAAATCACCGGTGAAGTACAGAGATTCCTGTACTTCTTCCTCCTGAGGTGGGTTCTTCAACGCGTATCCAAACTGGCGAACAAACAGAGATGGGTTGTAATTGATACACCATTTTCTTCCTATCAACGGAACATTAGGGTACCCAGAACAACTGAAAATAAGCTCAGACCCCAACAAGTCTCGGTCAAACCACTCAATGTCTTCAGAAGATAGCCTCATCATGCGCTCTGGCCAGTCAGCTATAGTTGCACTATCCACAAAAGGTCCCTTCAGGGGAAGATGGCTCTTAAACCACATGTTCAACAGCGGCGCACAACAGTAAACAGTCTTTCCCCTTCTGTTTTCATTTTTTTAGTGCAATGAATGATAGAGATCTCCAATCAAAGTGGGTACCGGGTTGCCAGCAGCAAACAGATGGAAAGCGTCCAAGTCCACAAAATTGGGTAAGTTGGGAAACAACACTATTCCGTAAATGCATAGAGCCAAGATAGCATTAAAGACTATCCAGCACCCACTCTTGGCATACTCTTGAGCTTTGCCAACCAGAAAATCAAGGGGGAAACCTGGAACCCCAAGCCAAGAAGTCACTAATAGTTCAGCAGCGTTCATGTGCAAGGCCTTAGCTAAGTCCTCCAATTTGGGCTCAGCGGCAGAGTGAATAAAGGGAACCTTATTCTGTACTGGTAGCTCAGTAAACTCCACATACTCTTCAATGGTAGGCCCCAAAATAAAGTCAGCAAACGTGAAACATCTCAATGCAGGGTCATAGAATTGCATCAAGGTGTACAGCCCATTCATCTCAACAGCAGTTGGCTTGCAGACCAGTCTCAACAATCTTCCATGACTCATCCTGAAACTTCTCCTAACCTCCTCATCAGCAAGGGACATCAGACCAAGTAAGGGAGTAATGTCAGGTGTAGGCAACTTATACGCAACTGTCTTTCTCAAACCAACCATGATCAATAAGCAGAAGTCCGGGCACTAGAACCAGGGAATATGCAAATGCACCTGCAGCACAGACACACGTTAATGGGATGCAATGATAATGGTTATGCAAACAATGCAATGCAAATACATGCAACAGGGACCAAATGCCATGGCTGAGAAGCCTGAACTATATCAAAAGTCTCAGATAGACCCTCCAGAATTCCTCAAACCCTGGTCTCAGATAGACCCAATACAAAGCTCCGACACTGGTCTCTGATAGATGAGACAGCCTATGTCCCATTAGTGGAATTCTAATGAAACCTTATAAAAATACAGAAAAATTTGAAATTTTTAAAGGACAATACTTAATTATTTAAAAACATACTGTTTCACATACATATGCTTCAAATATATTTTACAGAGTTTGACACCGTTAAGACTAGCGGCCTTGCCACATAGATAAAACATAAAATAAAAGTACAGAAAGGAAACCAAAAAGAAAGCATACCAAAAGGGACCTCCTAAGTCCAACAAGACTGACACTTATACTGACTGTAGTAGTAGGGATGTGATTAGCGTTTGACAAAACACTAACAGCTCCCAATCTAGATGTTATAGTAACACATCTCCACGTCACTTCATATCCTTTCCTTCTGAGTTGTCGGGAAGTACGCAAGATTCGAGCTCATCGTCTGATCGTCATAAAATAATCCAAAATGCAAAACAAAAATGACACAGGGCTAAGATTCATGTACAAGTTTAAAAGTGGGAATGAATGTGTAAAATAATAATATATATGGAAACCATATTTATACAAACAAGCGTATCTTATACCCACAATTACATATACTTTATTTATTCTAATGCATCCCTGAACTATATGCTGACTCAGGCCACTAAACGCTGTCAATGATATCTATCCCATTTACCAAGATCAGATATCACTAGACCACATGCCACCAACGTACTCCCAATTACCAAGAGCTACGCCACCTAACTTCACATGGAGCCTAGGTGTTATAAGTCGATCGTCCCTGAGAATTCAGGCCAAGAACCTTGTCTTGCCTAGCATGCATAGATAATAATCCCCGTCGGGATTGCAGGCGACTGATCAACCTCGTGCGTCCCATACCGCACGGCGGTGGACTTACACATTCCTTAATGCAAGTCTATATGATCACTCACTCATCTTGTGGCAACTCTTAGCCATAAGTATTAAGTTAATAATGGGGAATTATCGTATCAACTTTTCAAGTTATACTTATTATCTAGATACTTAGGTTGAGTACCAAATCCATCCAATGTCTTGCCATATTTGATCTTTGTCCTTACATAATAAGTTCAGTTTGTATAATGGGTAATTGTATGGTTAACTTCCCAGGTAAGAGAGGTGGACTGTAAACGGCATAGTCGACCAAGTCTTTCCTTAGCCAGAACCCAACCAAATATAACTACTCATTGTATCCAACTTTCCTTATGTTAATGGGGATCAATTACTTAATATCTAGCAATGTTTTTCTCTCATTAACCGATTATTTCCTTAATCTATCAATCACAATCATTCAAGTATAAATAAAATAAACAATTATAAAATTAACCGAATAATGCAAGCACAATACAATACCAAATTGTCAAAGATTATTCCTATGATAATTAATTAAGGCCGGCGTAACCTCGCCTAGTGATTTGTGAAAATCATTATTTGAGAATAGGCTCTCCTTAATTATTTATCGCTAGTAGGGCTTAGGTCACCACTACACACATATATATTAAGTTATTTTACGCTAACCGTCCCAATCGTATACGAAATCTTGCCCCCACCTTTTGTTGAGTGTTGTTGAAAGTCCACAAGTGTTGTCTTCGATCTTTGCCAAGAACCTAATTTACGATAACCGTTGGATTGTACGAAATTTATGAAATAATTAGAATATAATTTATGGTTAATTGAACATAATCCCGTTATAACTTGAAATATTTATTTATTTAAATATATCATAATAACCTCCAAAATAATTATTAAATTCAAATATAAATTATATTATACCTCCTTTTGAATTTGTTTGTTTTAGAAAATTGTCAAGAGTATATTTCTAATAACATTTAAATTATAATAAAATTTGGGCATTATAACGACTTAAAATGGTAAAATTTATTTTGGACTTTATAAGTTCAATATATCGACGTCTGAACGGAATTTGCATAGAAAATTTAAAATAACCTTTATATAAATAACATAATTAAAATAATATAATTAAAATAAAATGGACATTATAACGGCTTACCGATTACTTATGAAAATGATTTGGGCAGAACTTTGACGTATAAAACTCCCTTGAAACTTTAGAAGAACTTTTACCACAAAATACTCTAAAGGTTACGAACCGATATCGTGGGAACTTCGATAACTAAAACTAATATTGCTATATGAAGAAATTAGAGAAGGAAAGAAGTAAAGAAGTAAGAAAGATGATTTGTGAATGAATGAATGAAAATGGGGTGGAAGAGACCCCTATTTATACTAGTTGTAAAATATTAAAATAACATAATTTATCATCTTTTGCCCATACCTTCCAACTTTTCAACTCTTGCTAGTAAATATGTCTCTATCAAATATTTACTAATCTTTCATCAATAGTGCTTTAGGTGTTCTAGTATGACTTTGTGAAAATAATTTATGACAAAGGTATGGGAGCTTGATTTCATGACATAATATTATGTAGGATATTAATAGAAAATGAGATATATATTTCTTTTATAAAAAGTAAAATGTTAATAATATTAATAATAATAAAAATAGTAAAAAGGATAGTTATTTGATATTTTTATTGTCTTAAGATTATTTTATTTATTAATTGGTTTATAGAGTAAAATGATAATATTCAAATAAAATAAAATCAATTAATAATAACAAAACAAGAACAACAATAATGATAATAATAATATGAATAATTAATTAACTTAAAGTTAAGGGTTTTAAGTACCAATTTAAATTTCAAAGTTTAGTTTATAAAATGAAACGATGATATTCAAATTGAAGAATAAAAGTAATAAATATAAAAAGTAATTAATTAATAAATTAATTATTATAAGTGTTAGTTTCAACATTTAATTTTTAATAACTAGCATTGTTAAAATCTCAAATCTAACTAGATATATTATTTAGTGTATGGAAAAATTAGGATGTTACATTACCACCCCCCTTAAAAGAAATTTCGTCCTCGAAATTTAGCGTACCTAAAACATATGTGGATACTTCTGACGCATGTCTTCTTCTCTTTCCCAAGTAGAATCACCAGTTACATCATCCCACACGACTCTAACCAATGGTATTTGCTTTCCACGAAGTTCTTTAATACGATGATCTAAGATCTTGACAGGTATAGCCTCATATTCCAAATTATCTCTAAGTTCCACAGTTTCAGGCTCAATGACATGTGAAGGGTCCGGATAATACTTCCTCAGTTGTGATACATGAAATACATCATGAAGATTAGACAAGTTTGGCGGCAAAGCAATGTGATACGCTACAGGTCCAATCCGCCGTAGAATTTGAAAAGGCCCGATAAACCTTGGTGTTAACTTCCTAGTTTTGATTGCTCGTGCAATTCCCGCCCTAGGAGTTACCCTAATGAACACGTGATCTCCTGCCTCGAACTCCAAAGGTCTTCTCCTCTTATCATTATAACTCTTTTGACGGTCCTGTGCTGCCTTCATTTTTTCTCTAATAAGTTTAACCTGATCTGTCGTTTGTTGCACGAATTCTGAACCCAATATTTTATTTTCTCCAACCTCATACCAACATAAAGGTGTACGACACTTTCTTCCGTATAATGCTTCATATGGAGCCATGCCGATACTTGAGTGAAAACTATTGTTGTAAGTAAACTCAATCAATGGTAAGAACTCGTCCCAACTTCCTTTGTGTTCAAGAGCACAAGCTCTCAACAAATCCTCTAACGATTGAATCGTCCTCTCAGACTGGCCATCCGTTTGGGGATGATAAGCTGAACTTAACCTCAGTTTTGTTCCTAACTCTAAATGCAACTGATGCCAAAAATTTGATGTGAATCTGGGATCTCTATCATTGACTATACTTGAAGGTATTCCATGCAATCTAACAATCTCCTTTACATATACCTGAGCTAGTCTCTCTAATTTAAACGTCTGGTTGATGGGAATGAAATGTGCACTCTTTGTCAACCTATCAATGATCACCCAAATTGCATCATGTTGTTTCTGAGTCTTAGGCAAAGCGGTTACAAAATCCATGGCTATTCCGTCCCACTTCCACTCTGGAATATCTAAAGGTTGTAGCAATCCGGCTGGCTTCTGATGTTCAATCTTTGCCTTCTGACATACCAAGCAACTTTGAACATATTCTGCTATATGTCTCTTCATTCCAACCCACCAAAACATTTTCTTCAAGTCTTGATACATCTTTGTGGCTCCTGGATGAAAACTCAACTTACTTTTGTGGCCCTCTTCCAAAATCAACTTTTGAATATCCTGATTTTGAGGTACACACAACCTTTCTTTAAACCTTAGGATTCCATCACTCCTTATGTTAAACTCTCCATTTTGACCATTTCTTATATTTTCCTTTATGCTCACTAGACGGTCATCAAGTTGTTGTTCATCTTTGATCCATTTCAGAAATTCATTAGACACGACAATAGCGCCTATGAATATACTTCCTTCATTGTGATGTACTCCTAAGTTTAAATCCACGAATTTGTCAATCAACTCTTCTTCCTTCAACATCATTGCAGATACATGAAGTTTCTTTCGACTCAAAGCGTCTGCTACAACATTGGCCTTTCCGGGATGATATTGCAACTCAAAATCATAGTCCTTCAAGAATTCCATCCAGCGCCTTTGTCTCATGTTTAAATCTTTCTGATCAAATAAATGCTTCAGGCTTTTGTGATCACTTAACACAGTGAACTTTGATCCATAAAGATAATGCCTCCAAATCTTTAAGGCAAACACAATTGCCGCTAACTCTAGGTCGTGAGTTGGGTAGTTCCTCTCATGCACCTTCAATTGTCTTGATGCATAAGCTATCACTTTCCTTTCTTGCATCAACACACACCCAAGACCTTGATATGACGCATCACAATACACATCAAAATTTCCTAATGGGTCTGGTAAGATGAGTATTGGTGATGAAGTCAATCTTTCCTTTAGCTTCTGAAAACTTTCTTCACACTCTTTAGTCCATTCAAAGTTTTTACCTTTCCTCGTTAACTGAGTCATGGGCAAAGCGATCTTTGAAAATCCTTCAATGAACCTCCGATAATATCCAGCTAGTCCAAGAAAACTTCGAATCTCGCCAACATTCTTTGGACTCTCCCACTTTGTTATTGCTTCGACTTTACTTGGGTCTACTGCAATACCTTCTTTACTAATTACATGACCAAGAAATTGTACCTCCTTCAACCAAAATTCACATTTCGAGAATTTCGCGTACAATTGAAGGTCCTTTAATATCTGTAGCACAATTCTCAAATGTTCTCTGTGCTCTACCTCATTCTTGGAATAAATCAGAATGTCATCAATGAAAACTACAACAAATTGATCTAAGTATGACCTAAAGATCCTATTCATGTAATCCATGAATACTGCTGGAGCATTAGTCAAACCAAATGGCATAACTAAGTACTCATAGTGTCCATAACGGGATCTAAAAGCTGTTTTTGGAATATCATCTTCCTTCACCCTGATCTGATGATATCCAGACTTCAAGTCAATCTTTGAGAATACTGATGCTCCTTTTAACTGATCCATCAAGTCGTCGATTCTAGGCAAAGGATACTTGTTTTTCACAGTGGCTTTATTGAGTTGTCTGTAATCCACACAAAGTCTAGAAGAACCATCCTTCTTCTTCACAAACAAGATTGGAGCTCCCCATGGCGATACACTTGGTCTAATAAATTCTTTCTCTAACATCTCGTCTAATTGTTTCTTTAACTCCGCAAGCTCTGAGGGTGACATTCGATAAGGAGATATAGAAATTGGTCCAGTTCCTGGAACCAAGTCTATAGAAAATTCCACTTCCCTAACCGGTGGTAAACCTGGAACTTCTTCTGGAAAGACTTCCGGGAATTCACAGACTACGGGAAAATTTTCCACACTAGGGGTTTCTCCTACTGACATGGAGAATAGCATCATAAAACTTTGAGTGAGGGTTTCAGCTTTGCTGATTTCTCCACTATCTTCTCCAAATGTAAAAATTTTCTCCTTGCATCTCAAGTTGACATCGTTGGCTGATAACCAATCCATTCCTAAGATGACATCTAGGTCTTGTAGCGGGAGTACCACAAGATCTACTAAGAATCTTCTATTTTCTAAGATTATTGGACAGTCTACACAGACTGAATAAGTTACCATTCTTTCTCCCGAGGGAGTTGTGATAGTCAACTTATAATCGTGATCAACAATTTCGAATCCCAAAAATTCAGCACAAGAGGTAGATATAAAAGAATGTGTAGCTCCTGAATCGAATAAAACTGATACCAACTTATCTCCAATTAAACACATACCTTGAATTAACCCAGCTGACTTTGAGATCTCAGCTCCTCTAATTGTAAATACTCTTCCTGTGGTTGGCTTATTTTGATTCTGAGGTCTCTGACCAACACTTGGGCCTCCATTTCTTGCTCTCCCTATGTTGTTATTGTTTATTAGGCCGCTCCTCTGGCCTGTTGGTTGACTTTGTCCTTGGGGACAATCTTTGAGAAAGTGGCCTTTCTGACCACAGCGAAAACAAGTTCCAATATTTCTATTTGGACAATCTTTGTTAAGATGTGCCCCTCCACAGCTGTAACACTTGAACATTAACCTTCTAGAATCCTGGTTATGATAAGGTGTAGGCCTTTGATATGGCCTACCCCCTCGTTGGATTCTTCCTCCGTGGCCTCGGTTAAAGTGGCCCTTGTGATTGTTGTTTTGGGTTGATCCTCCTGATCCATATTGATTCTTCCTATTGTCAATCCCTTCCAACTCCAGACACCTTTCTACTAGCTCACCAAAGCGCATAATATGCAGAGGTAAAACTGCCCTCTGGATATCATATTTCAATCCATCTTGATACTTTTCACACATCCATTCTTCCCTTGGATGCAAGCGGTAAAACTCAGAATACTTTAGCAAGGATTCAAACTTCCTAGTATATTCTCCCACCGTCATCACACCTTGACGTAGATTCTGAAATTCTCTCTCCTTCTCTTTCCTACATAACTTTGGAAAATACTTCCCCAAAAATTCTTCTTTGAACAAGGTCCAATTGATTTCTCTTCCTTCCTCTTCCAATAATCTATACTTTCCTCTCCACCAAGCTTCAGCATCGCCTGTCAGCATGAATGTTGCATAACCAACCCTTCTATTCTCTCTACAGTGAGTGAAAGAAAATATCTTCTCCATTTCTTGCAACCATTTCTCAGCACCCTCCGGATTAAAGTCACCACCAAACTGTGGTGGTTTTCCTTTCAGAAACGAGTTCAATCCTGTATCCTCATGCACCATTTCCCTTTGTTGTTGCTGAAAGAGTTGATGATCTCGAGTGATTTGCAGGATTTGAGCATTTTGTTGTGTTTGAACTAACACAGCTGCAGCAAGTTCACGAACATCTCGAGTGTCAGCTTGAGAGTTCGTTCCAGTTTGGGAATGATCTTCTCGTCCAATGGGAATGGTAGGTGCTCCTTCAGGAGTAACTTCATCACTCGCATTCCTACGTATACCTCTAGTAGTGCCTCTAGCAGCACTCCTACCACGCCTCGCACCTCTGACGTTCTGAACCATAACTTCCTGAAAAGGAATAGTTATTAGGTTCAATCATTCACAAGACATAAAGAACATAACAATTATGTATATTTATATCCCAATGAATGATTCATCGATAAGGATTTTTATCAAGTCTCCCACAGGCAAGGGATAATTGTGTCTAAAATGTTGAATTAATATCTTAAATATAACTAGAATTCAGGAAAACATAATCAACATTTAATGTATAAACAAAAATGTATCAATTTATTTAATAACAACGATTACAAAAATCGTGACCATGTCTCATTCAAAAACCTCTACTTGTAAACCAAGCTAAGACTAATAGTGGTAAAACTATAATTATCATTATTGCTACGAAATCTTTACCTAATTCTTCATGCTTGATGATACCAATAACAAACAAAATAATGACAAGAAGAGTGATGAATAAAAGAAAGGATTTAGCCATTTGAAAGGTATAGATAAATATTTAGGAATTGATATGAAAATAATGGATGGGTGTGAAGTATTTATAAAGTGAATTTTGTGAAGTGTCCGTTACGTTACCGTTGGGTTTGTGACCGTTGGGGAGGAAAAATAAAGTGTGCTAAATAAGTTTCCTAGACCATTATACTAGAAGGCTCTCAAGATGAAGACTCAATGCACAGAAGAAAAGTTATCATCCAGTTTGGAATCCAACTTGATACAGTCAGTATAATTCTAGACACTTACGGTCCGAGCTGAATCGACCAGCTCTGATACCATTAAATGAGACAGCCTATGTCCCATTAGTGGAATTCTAATGAAACCTTATAAAAATACAGAAAAATTTGAAATTTTTAAAGGACAATACTTAATTATTTAAAAACATACTGTTTCACATACATATGCTTCAAATATATTTTACAGAGTTTGACACCGTTAAGACTAGCGGCCTTGCCACATAGATAAAACATAAAATAAAAGTACAGAAAGGAAACCAAAAAGAAAGCATACCAAAAGGGACCTCCTAAGTCCAACAAGACTGACACTTATACTGACTGTAGTAGTAGGGATGTGATTAGCGTTTGACAAAACACTAACAGCTCCCAATCTAGATGTTATAGTAACACATCTCCACGTCACTTCATATCCTTTCCTTCTGAGTTGTCGGGAAGTACGCAAGATTCGAGCTCATCGTCTGATCGTCATAAAATAATCCAAAATGCAAAACAAAAATGACACAGGGCTAAGATTCATGTACAAGTTTAAAAGTGGGAATGAATGTGTAAAATAATAATATATATGGAAACCATATTTATACAAACAAGCGTATCTTATACCCACAATTACATATACTTTATTTATTCTAATGCATCCCTGAACTATATGCTGACTCAGGCCACTAAACGCTGTCAATGATATCTATCCCATTTACCAAGATCAGATATCACTAGACCACATGCCACCAACGTACTCCCAATTACCAAGAGCTACGCCACCTAACTTCACATGGAGCCTAGGTGTTATAAGTCGATCGTCCCTGAGAATTCAGGCCAAGAACCTTGTCTTGCCTAGCATGCATAGATAATAATCCCCGTCGGGATTGCAGGCGACTGATCAACCTCGTGCGTCCCATACCGCACGGCGGTGGACTTACACATTCCTTAATGCAAGTCTATATGATCACTCACTCATCTTGTGGCAACTCTTAGCCATAAGTATTAAGTTAATAATGGGGAATTATCGTATCAACTTTTCAAGTTATACTTATTATCTAGATACTTAGGTTGAGTACCAAATCCATCCAATGTCTTGCCATATTTGATCTTTGTCCTTACATAATAAGTTCAGTTTGTATAATGGGTAATTGTATGGTTAACTTCCCAGGTAAGAGAGGTGGACTGTAAACGGCATAGTCGACCAAGTCTTTCCTTAGCCAGAACCCAACCAAATATAACTACTCATTGTATCCAACTTTCCTTATGTTAATGGGGATCAATTACTTAATATCTAGCAATGTTTTTCTCTCATTAACCGATTATTTCCTTAATCTATCAATCACAATCATTCAAGTATAAATAAAATAAACAATTATAAAATTAACCGAATAATGCAAGCACAATACAATACCAAATTGTCAAAGATTATTCCTATGATAATTAATTAAGGCCGGCGTAACCTCGCCTAGTGATTTGTGAAAATCATTATTTGAGAATAGGCTCTCCTTAATTATTTATCGCTAGTAGGGCTTAGGTCACCACTACACACATATATATTAAGTTATTTTACGCTAACCGTCCCAATCGTATACGAAATCTTGCCCCCACCTTTTGTTGAGTGTTGTTGAAAGTCCACAAGTGTTGTCTTCGATCTTTGCCAAGAACCTAATTTACGATAACCGTTGGATTGTACGAAATTTATGAAATAATTAGAATATAATTTATGGTTAATTGAACATAATCCCGTTATAACTTGAAATATTTATTTATTTAAATATATCATAATAACCTCCAAAATAATTATTAAATTCAAATATAAATTATATTATACCTCCTTTTGAATTTGTTTGTTTTAGAAAATTGTCAAGAGTATATTTCTAATAACATTTAAATTATAATAAAATTTGGGCATTATAACGACTTAAAATGGTAAAATTTATTTTGGACTTTATAAGTTCAATATATCGACGTCTGAACGGAATTTGCATAGAAAATTTAAAATAACCTTTATATAAATAACATAATTAAAATAATATAATTAAAATAAAATGGACATTATAACGGCTTACCGATTACTTATGAAAATGATTTGGGCAGAACTTTGACGTATAAAACTCCCTTGAAACTTTAGAAGAACTTTTACCACAAAATACTCTAAAGGTTACGAACCGATATCGTGGGAACTTCGATAACTAAAACTAATATTGCTATATGAAGAAATTAGAGAAGGAAAGAAGTAAAGAAGTAAGAAAGATGATTTGTGAATGAATGAATGAAAATGGGGTGGAAGAGACCCCTATTTATACTAGTTGTAAAATATTAAAATAACATAATTTATCATCTTTTGCCCATACCTTCCAACTTTTCAACTCTTGCTAGTAAATATGTCTCTATCAAATATTTACTAATCTTTCATCAATAGTGCTTTAGGTGTTCTAGTATGACTTTGTGAAAATAATTTATGACAAAGGTATGGGAGCTTGATTTCATGACATAATATTATGTAGGATATTAATAGAAAATGAGATATATATTTCTTTTATAAAAAGTAAAATGTTAATAATATTAATAATAATAAAAATAGTAAAAAGGATAGTTATTTGATATTTTTATTGTCTTAAGATTATTTTATTTATTAATTGGTTTATAGAGTAAAATGATAATATTCAAATAAAATAAAATCAATTAATAATAACAAAACAAGAACAACAATAATGATAATAATAATATGAATAATTAATTAACTTAAAGTTAAGGGTTTTAAGTACCAATTTAAATTTCAAAGTTTAGTTTATAAAATGAAACGATGATATTCAAATTGAAGAATAAAAGTAATAAATATAAAAAGTAATTAATTAATAAATTAATTATTATAAGTGTTAGTTTCAACATTTAATTTTTAATAACTAGCATTGTTAAAATCTCAAATCTAACTAGATATATTATTTAGTGTATGGAAAAATTAGGATGTTACAATAGACCCCTATATCATAACTCTGACTAGTCTCTGACAGACCCCATATCATAACTCCAACAGGTCTCTGATAGACCTCTCAACTGTCAATAAATACCCAGAATCTCAAATCAAGAAACAAACCGGTATCTGGAGGTCTAGTTACCTGCATAACCCCAAACCCTCTCACAGGTAGGTGTCCTAGTAACTGACAATGGTATGGCATCCTATGCGGTCGTCGGCGTCACAGACTTTCAGGGTTGATAATACAATTCCCAGAAGGAATGGCATCATCAATTCCTGAGGAGGCCTTACTTAGCCAACTTCCAAATGATCGGTTCCCGGAGTCGACAATTCGACTGACCAACAACCCCTTCGACCCAAAGGGTAGAAAAAGAAGTCAACCAGAAGAACCTCGTCCAAGTGTAGATTTTGTGGGACACTAATGCAAGCAAAGTAGGCACGCGCCCACTACTTTCTACTCTAATTCTAAGTGCACTCAAGTCCAGGTCCGGCTTATCTCTCCATCATAGAACACCCGTCACAACCCAATACAGAAATAATAACAATAATATAATGCTGAAAGTAAATGCCAGAAATATAAATCCATACAAAATCCTCGACGGGAAAACAAGCGTTAGGATTGACTCGCTTGAGGGACGTTGGATCCCAAATGCATAAGGAATTATCGCAGTCCTTAGCAGCCAGGGGACGTTGGATCCCCAGCAGAGTCGCCAGCTGTCGCTACTGCAAAAATCGACGCCGGCTGAACATAAGAGTCGCCACCGCGCGTTATTTATCCCAACGGAGGGAAAGGAAACGCTCGAGGTAAACCTACCACAACACAGGGAAGGAATGGTCATCGCAACCAAATCCTGGATTCGGGAGTCGGTTACGCAAGGTGAAGGTATTAGCACCCCTCACGTCCGTCGTACTCGACGGGATCCACGCTTGTTTTCTGGTACGGATTGTTATTCTATCTACTCTACAGGTCTGGGGTTAAAGGAAAATAAAATGACTCGGCAAAGTATCGCACTTTATGCCTGCGTATTCCCGTCTGAAACGAGAAATCAGAGTCAACGTAGTTCGCCTACCTACGTGAAAGGAGGGGAAGGTTGCTCGCTAGGATATCGCATCCTATGCCTACGTACTTTCATACAGCATGAAAGATCAGAGCAAACGTAGTTCGGGCCACGTACGACACAAGTCTGTTTTGATTGTTTTTATTCCTTCTGAAAAAAGGCTTTTCTGATTATTGGTCCAAGCGGACAAAAATGACGTTTTGATGAGTTCACATTCTTTTACGGAAGAAGTGTCTTTTATTGTGTTTGAAATATTTATTGTGTTTTTCTGTTTGTTTTTGAGAAAGAAGAGACAGAACTCTATCCTATGGTTTAAAAGGGAATCAAACTAACCTAATGTTATCA
Organism: Lathyrus sativus; assembly: GCA_963859935.3. Taxonomy (NCBI): domain Eukaryota; kingdom Viridiplantae; phylum Streptophyta; class Magnoliopsida; order Fabales; family Fabaceae; genus Lathyrus; species Lathyrus sativus. The sequence goes on along the minus strand of CAWUDS030005113.1, from coordinate 33,005 downwards.
TGTATGGGTTAAGACCTAATGTCTATCATGCTCCTCTCTTGCGCAGAGAGAAACAGAGATCCTAAGGGATAAACGGAAACAGAAACAATAGCATATATACAATAAAGCAGTAAAATGCATGGATGCAACAATACAAGCGAGGCAAGGGAGTCCCACTCAACCTCGAACCTAGAAAACAACAGGCAAAAGTGAACAAGGTTCGCTTTCAACCTAACAGGTTAATGGCAAACAATACAGTCAGGGAAATTCACACAATACATCAATAATTAAACAGCTGAAATAAACAGCAAAAGCAGCAAAAGCAGTCTTCATCAACATCTGTCTTCAAGTCATCTTCAACCATCTACAAGCTTCAAGCAAGCATCAATCTTCATCTTCAAGCCTTCAAGCAAGGTCTCTATCTTCAATCTTTCAATGGCTTTTCTTCAAGTTTCATTCTCCAAGATGATCAGCAGTCAACCAGATGAATAAGATGTTAAGTAGTCAATTGCCTACCAAGGGTGGCCTACTGACTGTTAACATGATACAGACAGTTTTCTCTCAAAAGTTCTATCTTTTAAATACATTCACTAATCCTTCCAAAGGAAGGAGGTGGATATTTAAAAGAGACTTTGAATCATAGAGAAAGAATGGAGGCAAACAAGACCTTCCATGTTTATGAAGCAAGTTTTCTACTCTAGAGCTCTACCTAACTCCTAGATCCTATAACCTCAACAGCTGCCAGCAAGAGACACTTTTCACCAACTCTGGAAATTGGTCTTCATTCTCTGTCTTCAATGGCCTGATCAGCACAGTCTTCAGCTCAAACCCAAACCCCAAGCAAACCCAATACCCCACACAGTCAAATAATAACCCTAGAGAGGGCACACCACACAATCAAGCAAGTACAAGCAATATACTAATAGTAATAGTAGAATAGGGGAAGCCTAACATTTTCTAAGGGATCTATTATCTACCCCTAATACCCCTATAGTCCCATACCCCAAAATTCAAACTACAACTCCTAAAAGAAATGATTTACTACACCTATGTCACACCTAAACCCTAGTTTTGATTCTCCTAATCACACCTAAACAAATCATCTAAAATTAAATCCTAAAATTATGAATTAAATCCTATGAGGAAGCTAAAGTCCTAAGTTAATCACCCTAAAAATAATGGGTCCAAAATGTAAAAGCATCTAACTAAACTAAAATCAACAATATCATGCATTAAACTAAACATTATTCAAAACCTATTTAAAAGAAAAATATACTAAAAATACAAAAATAAAATGAAATGCTAATTTTATTATGTGAAAATTTTCTTAACAAAAATATGAAAAAGATGCAAAAACAACCATTTAAAAATGTGCAATTTTTCATTTGTTATGATTTTTTCAAGAATTAACAAAAATTGAAGGAAATTAAAATGAGTTAAATTGAGTTAGGGGTGCAATTATCAATTATTTCAGTTAAAACAAGAGGATGGGCCCAGAATGGGGGGCGCACATAGCAAAGCGCGTCTGGGCCCAGTTAAACAGAAAACTCAAAGGAAGAAAAAAACAAAAAACGGTGCAATTAGAAATAATATCAGTTCATTTTACATTGGGCCTTGCAAGCGGTGGTGTGAATATCAATTAGGACTAAAGCCCAGGCGTTTCTATTAATGAAACGCAGCGTTTTCATCACACTCAGTCTTTCCCTCCATTTCAATTTCAAATTGCAGCCGTTAGATCAACATTCCAAGTCAATGTTTCAGTCTAATCCCACGGTCAAAACATTATCTTCTCCAAAATGCTAGGGTTTCAACCTAGAACCAGAGTCCATGCATGAAACTTCAGCTCATTCGTTCTCACTCAATTCTCCATGAAATCCCAAACTATAAGAACCAAAATTGCTCTACTTTCTCCCAGGAATCCAATCATATGAATATCTCTCCCTGAAACCCCCTAGAACTCCAAACCCGATAAGTAGAAACCTCTGGTTCCAATTGTTTTCACTGTGATCAATCTTTGCAATTCTTGCTCCTAATGGTACTATCATGCTCACGACATCACACTGGTTTCAACAAGCTATTTCATGCTAATTAAAACTCAATATCCAAACTGATCTTGATCCTCAAAGATTCTAGGGTCTGTCATTAACTTCCATGAAACCTTCTCAAACCTTATGGAAATGATCCTCTAACCTAACCTAACAATTCTAACCTAAAGATTCTACATTATTATAACTAAATCATGCTAATTCGATGAGATTACCAACCTAGTTTAAAGATGAAAACAGAGGTAGAAATCCTTGGATCTGAAGCTTGCAATGCTTTGGACTTGCTCCACAAACTTGATTCTTGGTTCTGTAAGCAATAACACCTGCTCAAATGTCCTTAATCTTGCAATCACAATCTTCTTGCACTTTGGATGATGAAGTTGGTAGCACACGAATTCAGCTTCAATTCAATCAGATATTGATAGAAACTTGATCTATGATGGAGGTAGATGATGATAGGATCAAGAATTGTGGAGAATGATGAAGATTTGATAGAGTTTGGGATGAATTTGCACAATTGAAGAATGAGGTATAACTATGTGTTTTGAACAAAATGAATCACCAACCCTTGAATGAAGCCACTCTACCCAATATATAGATGATCATAGAACACTCTAGAACTTGGTAGAAACTTCTTGTGCACACTTTCCTTGAATTTTGGATATGTTAACTTCATACATAAGTAACCAATGGTATCTCTCAAACTTTGCCCTAAACTCAAAAATCTACTTTTGCCAATGTTCTTAAAACATTTTTTCCAATCAAAATGACCTATAATTTCATCCCATTTGGCCATGTTATGAAAAATCTCAATTTTAGGTCACTTTTATTCATTAAATTCACTTTTAAATGACCAAATTTGGAACCTTGAGCTATGAACATTTCCCAACTTTCATGATCACTTTTCTAGTCTAAAAATGTCATTTGGAGCAAGTTTGATGTTGTGAAGTTTTTCATTTGAAGCTTCCTTGTATGAGTTTTGGGCATAGGCTTGAAATGACCTGTAATTCTCAAATGACCAAAATACCCTTTGCTTGCCAAGATCATAAGTAGAGTTCCACAAATCAGATGAAGTCATACCATACCTTTCTAGAAAGCTAAGACAATGAGGAACAACTCTTATGTTGACCAGAAATTCATTTGAAATCTCCTTGATGGGTAAAAGTTGCTTGGAAGACAAGTAACTTTCACAGACAAAATTTCAGAGGCCCCAGATGACCTGTAACTTGCAAGGACCATAACTTGAGTTCTATAAATCTCTTTAATGTCTTCCACCACTCAAATTAAAGGTCTTGAGATCCTATACAAGTTTCATGTTGGCCAAGGATCCATTTGAAGCTTTCATGTTGAATTATCTTGCTTGGAAATTTGCCCTAAATCAGGGGATTTTACACAGAAACCCTAATTTAGAAACTCCTCTTCTTATTGATTTCTCTTGATTTCTTCTTGGCACAACACCAAATCCTTATCTATATGTCAAATGATGAACCCCACATCTCTCAAATAGACCTTGATGCCTTTCAATCAGTCATTTGACCTAGGGTTGACCCAGGGTTGACCCAGATGAAACCCTAGTTGACTGTCTTCAACTGCAGCTCTTGTGATCACATCAATGACTTGTCTCACTTTCAAAATGACTCCCCATGTCCTCTATGATGTCTATATACCCTCCATGCTCAATTCACAGCTCACAACTTCTTTGATGATCTTCATATACCCTCAAGATAGGAGAGAGACCCACTGCTTGATCCACTGACTTCTTAGATTTCAATTTCTTTCTGATGACTTGGATAAGATTGAATTTGCATAGTAACCTCTTGATAGGCTCATAGAGATAAGAATAGTACTTGGTTCCTTGTTGGATGATTTGCTATGCTATGCTATGCAGATGATTAGACTATGTACATGACTCTATATGCAAATGCTAATGTAATTGAAACATAAACCAAGTGAAGTAGGTTGAGCAAATTTTAGGGTGCAACACTCATACAATGTATGCTAAGTCGGGACAGGTGCAAACTTAAGCATACATAAGACTTCGCTTAACTGAAGCATATGGAACCTTATGCTTCTCTTCCTTTTTTTAAGATCCGTAGTGGCGCATTGTTTGAGACAAAACTTGTCTCCTTTAGCAACGGACGTGTCTCCTTGTTTACTATCTTTCATGTATTAAATAAAAAATATAGTGTCATTCTTCAATTATTTCTTTCATTACATCAAATTTTATCTAAATTCAATATAAATAGGTCAATTCTTTTAGCCTTGATATTAATTTAATCTAAAAAATAAAATAGAAGAGAGGTTAATATATCAATATCACATAATACTCTGACATTTATTCCTAATAAAATATATTTATATTTTTTACCTACTTTATTTCATAATAAAAAAATTAATGTATTAATATAAAGCAATTAATATAATATTTATAATTGAATTATCAAAATGAAGTCCCTTAAGACTGATTTTCATCTAATTTTAATATTAGTATAGAAATTTAAAATTTAATCTCATCTCTTTTATTGTCAATTAGTGAGATATTTATACGTTCACACGGATATTGATATGGTATGCGTATTTTTTTAAAATATAATAAAAATGATTTTAGAAAAATTAAATTATTCAATTAAAAAGACATAATAAATTAATGCCTATAGTTAATTTCATATACAAAATATTAGAATCAACAGTATATTACTATTTATATAAATATTATTTTTATTTTGACGTTATTTATAAAAATACCAGAATCAATAGTAAAATTTTTGTCATTATTATTCAATATTTTGATCAATAACTTTATGTTCATGTTATAATTGTTTTAATATTTTAATAAAGTTGTTCCGTTTAAATAATTTTTTTTAAATAATTTTTAAACTAAAAATATTATTTGGTGGAGGTTAGAGTTGCATAGTAAAAATAGGCATTCAATTTTTTATTTAACCGTAATAACTTTATTTTACATTTATTTTTAAAATCTGAGTCAGAATACCCAATGACTTTCTATAAGTGAGCATGAAGTCTCTTGTTCTCTTCAGGTAGCACATTACACCTACTATCTAGTGTTACATACCAGGGTTGCATAGATATCTGCCAAGAACTCTTACAATGAATGCTAAGTCGGGACGGGTGCAAACTTAAGCATACATAAGACTTCCCACAACTGAAGCATATGGAACCTTATGCATCTCTTCTTTTTTTAAGATGCGTAGTGGGGCATTGTTTGAGACAAAACTTGTCTCCTTTAGCAACGGATGTGTCTCCTAGTTTACTATCTTTCATGTATAAAATAAAAAATATAATGTCATTCTTCAATTATTTCTTTCATTACATCAAATTTTATCTAAATTCAATATAAATAGGTCGATTCTTTTAGCCTTGATATTAATTTAATTTTAAAAATAAAATAGAAGAGAGGTTAATATATCAATATCACATAATACTCTGACATTTATTCCTAATAAAATATATTTATATTTTTTTACCTACTTTAGCTTATTATTATTTTATCAACTTTTTTCAAATTTATATGTTTTTTAATTTATTTATTTTAGTTATATTTTAATTAGATAAAATATAAATTACATAACACAAAATAATGATTTTAAGAAATTTCTTTCATGTGCTTGAATGAAAGTATAGACACTAAAATTAAGAAGATTTAATATTATTTGATGAGGTTGGCTTACAAGACAACATCCTTTTTTAAAGTTTTGTACCAATTGATTCCTTCAATAACGAGATAAGTTGTATTTTGTATTAAATTTGGACAAAAGGGAATTTGTCATACTTTGTCATAATTCTTTTAGCGTGTCTAGAAAACTATTGAGACACCACTAGATGCATTTCTCCTTACAAATTACAACTTGTATCTTCTTCATTTTCACATTAAAACAATGTTGTGACGTGAAAAGAATAACCAAACCGACATACAACAATACATACAAGATTCATATAAACTTTTAGTTCTTCTACCCAAATATAACACACTATAAAAAAGTTTTAAGATTGATATTTTAATACATTTATTATTCAAATGGTCATTAGATAATTAATCCCACATGATTTTAAGAAGAATAAAAAATTAGATATTATGGAGTAATTATTAATTTTGAAACAATTTTATGCGATAGTATTATTTACTTTTGATTTTAGTAGCCAACAAATTCTTAATAAGTTTGAGTTTATCAATTAAATCAAAATATTTATTTACATTTATTTTTTAATAAATTATATTCTTTTTTAATATTCATTCTTTAAGTTAAATTTGAAATATGGTTAAAAAAAGGTGATTCAACTTCATTACGAGTAACAATTATTCTATAGTTTATATACTATTTTAGAAAGCATATGACACATATTATTATTATTATTATTATTATTATTATTATTATTATTATTATTATTATTATTATTATTATTATTACTAGTAGTAGACCCGTGCTTCCGCACGGGTGAATTCATTTTTAAATTTCATAATAACTTCATAATAGTGGATATATTCAATGTCATAAAAATACAATAACTTTTAATATCTGAAGCATAGTATGTCCAACAAAAGAAATTTAGTAACAAAGTGCAAATAATATTGTAGATTGAAATGATGTAGTAAGACTTGTATGAAGCAAGAGTGGAGATTACAAAACCTACAAATATAAAATAAAATCAATAATTAATGAAATATAAGAACTATCTAAAAAAAATATGAGATGTTGAAAGAATGAATTATATAAGCATAAAGTGAAATATAAATTTGAGTATCAAATTATTTTACTTGAAGGGAGATGAAGTTTTTAGTATTGATAGTAAGAAAAAATGATCTTATTAAAAAAATAAATATGTACCTATATGACATTGTGGAAAACTTCTTTGAAGACCACATTTGTTGTTTGAGTTAAGTAGTTGTTGTCTTTGTTGTGTATTAAAACTTTCAATCCAGCTTTGCTCTTAACCCTTGAAATGACAACATAAAGTTGTCCCTGACTGAAAACATTCTTTGGCAAATATAATCCAACATAGTCCAACGATTGTCCTTGAGATTTGTTGATTGTCATAGCAAATGACACTATAATTGGGAATTGTCTTCTGATAAGTTTAAATGGCCATGGAGATTGGGAAGGAGACAAAGACATTCTCGGGATATAAATAATATTTCTAATATTTGTACCTGAAATGATCTTTGCTTCAATGACATGATTGCCTAACTTTGTAACGGTTAACCTTGTACCATTACAAAGGCCTTCAGATTGATCCAAATTTCTTATCAACATGATGATTGTACCAGCCTTCAATTTCAATGAGTGGTTAGGCAAACCGGACGTTTTTAGACAACTCAAAAATTCCGGTGTCAAATGCTCGAAAGCATAATTGTCATTAGCTTTTGTTTTATCAATGGAATCACAACTCAAATATTCTTTAGATGCACCTACATGAAATCAAAATTAAGTATTAATATATATATATATATATATATATATATATATATATATATATATATATATATATATATATATATATATATATATATATATATATATATATATATATATATATATATATATATATATATATATATATATATATATATATATATATATATATATATATATATATATATATATATATATATATATATATATATATATATATATAACAGAATAACAGATATGTATAAAAAAATAGTATGAAAAAATAATATAGTAGTATGTACATATCAAAATAATATATACATATGTACATTCAAAGACACATTGTATGAAATAATATGAAAATATAGTTATAATAGAAAATAAAGTATACCTGGAAGAAGATTAGTTATGAAGTCATTTATGTCATCAACTATTTCAATAGTTGATGCTAGAATAGCTCTACACCGAAGAAAATTTGGATCCGTGTAATTTTGAAGCAGATTTGGATAGGTACTTGAAACAATTGCTTCAATTGGGTCCACAAAATCTTTTATAAGTAACTCTTCAGGAATATCAATTTCAGCATATCCATCATTGGGTTCTGAGACCTTTCCATTACCAACTTGTAAAATCCAATCCGAGAAGAGTCTAATTTCTTCTGAATTGCCTAAATTAGAACCACTTTGCAGACGCATATTTTTTGTTAGATTCATTACTTTGCAATGATCCCAAATGTAAGAGGCATTTATTGTTGCATGTACTATATCTGATCTAGTACCTCTTGGAACAACCAGTAGAATTTGTCTGAAATCTCCACCAAAAATTACAACTTTTCCCCCAAAAATCTGCTGACACTCAACATCGTCATCACTCATAATATCCTTCAATGACTTATCAAGAGCTTCAAAACAATATTTATTTGCCATTGGTGTTTCATCCCATATTATTAGTTTTGTTACCTTTAAGAGATTGGCAAGATCAGAATTTTTCTCTATATTACATATAGAAGATTCCAAACATGGAACTGGAATCTTGAATTTAGAATGTCCAGTTCTTCCTCCTGGTAACAACAAACTTGCTATTCCGCTAGATGCTACATTCAACACAATATCTCCTTTACAACGCAGAGCAACAGACAATGTGTTCCACATGAAAGTCTTTCCTGTACCACCATAACCATATAGGAAAAAAACACCACCCTTTTGATTTGTGACAACATCCATAACTTCTTTAAAGATTTTAAGCTGCTCATCTACAATAAAAAAACAAAACACCACTAACGTTGCATCATGAAAACAATTTAACTAACCAAATCTATGAAATTTTCAAATCTTGAGAAGATAATGTCAACAATGACCATATCAATGTGATTAGCATTTATACTTATGTAATTTTGTGCTAATAATTATAGACTTCCTTATAAGGCTCATTCGAGGAGATAAAAGAAAAACACAAATTTCGGATATTGTTTCAATAAATAATTAGAATGTCAAATTATAAAAACAATACCTGTTAATGATTGAAACATAGTATGGAAAATTTCTTCTTGAACCAAGGGATCATATTGTCTTTCATCATATATCAATCTATTTCCAAGGAAGTCAAGGATGTAATCATTTGGATATGGCATAGGCTTAAATTCTTTCAAACTCCTTCTATTTTTCTGTAATTGCTTCTCAATTTCCATCAAAGTGAGTTGTTGCACCTCTTCATCAGAAAAACTCAATTCTACAAATAAAGGTAGAAGTTAAGTAAGTATTGATACTTTATTAAAAGGACCATGTATAGAATCCATAGTGTTGTGAGTAACATAGTTCTAAACAATAAGATGAAGAGGATAAAAGAAAATATGTTGTTACAAAGAAGCAACAAATATATAATAATCAAACCTGGATTTTGTAACAATATTCTTTGTTCATATAGAATACCATCTGATAGGTACATCCAAGTATTTAACCAAACATGTTCTGGTCGATTCATTGAAGATGATAATAACATTGTAACAAACAGTTTGCGCAAAAATAATCCAGAACACCAGTTATAAGCCTCTTTAATCGCGTCAATGAACTCTTTGTCATCTTGTAGGAAGCCCAATGCAAAACATGCCTATCTAAAACTTTTGTGTTTGAACCCATCAATTGTCTTTAAATCATCATAACTTGTCGGACCTTTCTTCATAGTCAACAACATCCTCATATAATACAATTCTCCAGTTGTTGGCGGGACCCAAATTAGTCGGCCAATTGTGTAACCTCTTTTACGCGGTTTCCAACACCTTTTCTTCTTTTCATAAACAAACTTGGACACAAATTCACCATATGAATAACTTTGCTTCTTCATACTGAGTATTTGCCACAAACCAAGAAGTAAACATTGATTCTGTGACACTTGGTTTAAGAAGAAGAGTTCCAATTTGTTCAAAATCTTTGTAGTATACAGAATTCTCTCCTTCCATGTGAAAAAATAACCTTTCAACAGCTGGTTTCCTGCCATGAATTGAATAAGAGAAGATTCTCCAGTATGCTTCGCTTGGTGAGACATATTGACAATCAAGGTATTGTTTGATTTCATCAATATTTCCATCGATTTCAGTGTTGTTTGGAACAAAAATAGCCGATATCCTATCAGAACCCTTGTTGATGTACTTGAAGAGATATTTAATTGAAGTACTTTGATTGCACCACTCCATATTAATGTGTGCCTCATATTTCATCAGCAAACTTGGGTTGTGGGGTACAACGTGACCACTATGTAGGGTGACTCCATTCTTTTCAATTGTATTACCTATATCTCTCCTTCTATAAACAGGATATCCATCTTGATCAACAATTGTGACATCTTGGAACTTTTTAGGATAATACTTGGAACACTTACCATCTTTCATACAGGGACATCTAGGATTTGCTAACCCACAGGGACCATGCACCATGTGAGTTTTGACCAGATTATACAGTCTTGGTTGACTCAAAGGATCAGGAACTTCAGCAGAAATGATTTTATCTATATCTTCAGAAGTAGGATATTTATTTGATGGATGCAAGAAGATAAGAATGTGCGCGTGCGGAAGACCTCTCTTTTGGAACTCAATTGTGTACATATCTGAAAATAAGAACAATTGTAAGATAAGTTGTTGTAACATGTCATGTCTAGCTTGAAATGCCTAGATAATTTTAAAGGATAGTAAGTTAAAGCAATTGATATGACATAGTAAACTTACATGCAAGAACTTTGCCTAAGACTCCTTTTCTGGTCACATCTGCTAGAAGGTTATCAAACTTCATCTTAAAAACTCTTGCAATAACATCAGGTCTATCTTGTGGCTTCAAATTTAGAGGACCAAGCAATCTTTGTATTTCCGGCCAATTTGGGTTGCAAGTGAAAGTAATGAAAAGATCCGGAAATCCCACCTTACTACAAATAGCCATGCCATCATAATAAAATTGATCCATAAATCTCTTACTTCCAACATAAGATGATGGTAAAACGACTCTTTTCCCTATGCTTGAACCTTGTGTTTGATCTTGCTCTGAATGTAGACTTGTATACTTTGACACTCTTAGCTTGGATTGATTTTTTCTGATCCAATTCAACCGCTCTCCTTCAAGCATTGTGTAACCATCCACCAAAAACTGTTGGAACAATCTCCTAGATGATAACAAAGTTTTTGCCTCATTACACCTACTTTGTATTCTAAATGCTAGCCATTCTCGAATAGTAAGTCGGTTCCTTTGATAGTCATCAAAAATATCAAGATCTCTATGTGCAATGTTATCTCTATAACCATCCTCTCCATAAGGAAAAATCAAAGGATACTGGAATGCCAAATAACTTGGATGAAACTCATCAATACGTTGCAGTTGTCCACCTTTGGCATGCACTATAATGTCTCTTTCCTCAGCAGTGTCTATGTCACCAACGATTAAAGCAGCCACTTCTGAAACAGTTGGTTGATTATACAATCTTCCATCAGTAGATCTTGTGGATATTAATTTGAGTTTCAAGTTATGAACATTGCTTTGATTAAGCCATTGTCTAGCCATTAAGAAACTTTTTGCATGTGTATTATGTCGGTACAACATATCTGATAAGTTTTGTATTATATCAGGATGAATGTTGTTTTTGTCTCTACAAAAATATAATATATAAGTTAGTAATCTGTATGACAAAAAGAAATGGTTAAATTAAAGAGAAAATATGATTGAATACCTGAGAGTTTCCATTCTATTTGTAACATCATTCTCTGTATCATATATATAAAGCTGTGCATATTTGGGTGGTTGGCCTTCAGGTGGCAGTAAACTTCCAATGCGGTGGCAAGCTTGGCCTTGGATTCTTATTGTTGGTGGACCATGACCATTATTAAATTTGTTGTCTAACTTAGCTCCCGGTGAAGTGAAAGCAAACATCATATTGTATGTCCTTATGTGTGATTGATAATTCTTACTATCCCTTGCATTAGCATCAAACAAGAGATGTGCTAAAGGTTGTGGAGGATGCTTTAAGAGAGGAAGTTGAACTTTACCATTTCCACAACATAAAAAAAACTTGGGATTCGCATAATGCTTAGGTTTGTGCATCCTTTCTTGATACCACATCATGGCCTTACAATACCTACACTCATTCAAAGGGTCTCCCAAATCGCTATATGTTGTACATATTTCAAAACTTAGGATTAAAAGTCGTTATTTTTTCAAAAGATGGTATTTCCTATGATCATATTTCACCAAATAAAGACATGATTTCTTTGGTTACCTTGGTTATGTAGGTTTGGTTGGTTGGCGGTAGAAAACGGTGGCAAACTTTGTTCATCATCAAGGTTTGAGGCATTATCAGATTGATATGCTGTAAAAAAAAATCAATAACAAACTCATGAAATCTGATTTAGATATCAAAGCATTAAAATCAACATCATGGAAATGGAGATCCAAGTCTGAAAATATAGATTAATGAATGAAAAACAACAGCTGTAGCAGACATATTCAGGAAACAATCTAGACATAATCAAAATCAGAAACCTTAAAAGTTAAGGCATAGACCTGGGATCTCTTCATTGTCGGAGTCGTCTTCAGTATCATCACTATCTAAATCAGCATTAGCTGTAGGTGCAAAGATAATATCTTCAATGTTGCTTCTCTCATCAATTGTATTTGATTCGCCATTAGATTCTTGAAACCGTAACGGTTTTGTTCCTCTCAATTTATTTATGTTGCACTCATTGATAAACATATATAAGTGTATAGAATAGTAATATACCACATCATCAAACATCTTCATTCTTAATTTAAAATCAATACACTTACAATTGACTAAATGATTGACTGGTGTAGCTATAATGATATGGTTTAGAAATAACACAACTTGTTTGTGAACTTGCAGTGGCTATTATTGGATCATTGCACATGTTATGGGGAGTTATGGATGGTGATGCAATTCTTTGAGTACTGTTGGCAAATAATTCAAAGTTAGAAACAATGTAATACACCGGAAAAAGGATAACAGAGTAATACACATGGGGACAAACTTACACAGAAATCTTTGTTGCTTCATTGGTAAATTGAAGTTGTGGCGGTACAGGGTTGGCAATATCATTCCGTATAAGATTGGACGTCAGATCCGGTACCCCAAGAGCTTTTTTCGGACGACCACGACCACGTTTGACAGGTTGAGGAGTGAATCTTGCATCAATCCTGTAAAGTGTACTTCATTAAAAATATAATGCTTTTGCTTGAATATAATACATAATAATACATACCGAAAAATATTTGAAGATTTTTGGAATGCTGCATTGGTGTCGACAAATACATTCTCCTTTTGTGACATTCCCCCTCCATTAGAAAACCTTGACATAAGGTTTGTACCCATGTTTTGAGTATAAAATACTGTGTGCGGTGTACAACATATATGTGTTGGAGGTGATGGCATAATACCATGTAATATAGCATCCATTTTCTTACCATCACTTACAATCTTATCAATTAATTGACTGTTGGAAACAGGTGGAGTAATATCGCAAACTGGAATTCTATAATTAGGAATGCATCAACTTGCCAAATAAGTTTGCTTGTTAGTATGTGGGTGATCTGTAGTATTAGCTCTTTTCTTTGCCCTTTTAGCTTTTAGCAAAGTAAATCTTCGCATTCTAGCTCGTTTGGTGCCACTCTTTCGCTGGGAATAATCATGGTCCTTAGACAACTGGTGCATCATTGGCCTATAACAGACAAAAAAAGTTAATGTAAAACTACAATCTATTGTAAATGCGACATTAGTCATTGGAGTATTCGATAGTAATCGACGAATCTAACAATTTCTCTTCTGTCATGTATAATATGTTTCAATTACAGTTAAATAATTATAAGCACAAATCAATCTTATATAAACATTGCACCAGTCATGGTTTCTGATAAAGATTAATAAGCTTTGTATCACAACGTCGAAAGTCTTCCCTCTTGTTCTGCTGTGAGGTAACTCTAACGACAGTAGTACCAGTTTATTCATTCTTAGAATTATATATCAATTCCTAAGTATCTGACATTACAATGCCTAAGAAGCTAATACAAAGAGTCAACCAATCTAAGTATCTTACATCCATTCCTACATAAGTTCTGGCAGCAGCTCTCAAGCAAAGAAAAACAAATGACAGTATTAGTTATCAAGGGTGCCATGAAAACAAAGTTGATTTTCAATAATTAAAAAGAATCCCCTTAACAGCAACAACATGATAGTAACAGCTTTTGTTATCACAATGTCACACTCACACACTTAATTCAAAGGTTGTTTTAGATGAAAACTACCACTTTGTCCATCTAAAAGAAAATGCTCCAAATGAGATGCCATCATAACCCTTAGCATAACAATGCCCCAATATTCAAACAGTAGCAAAAATCCACAGACAAAACCTAAACCCTGGTGACAACTCTCACTCCAATGACAGTTCTATGCACCTCTCAAATCTGTTTTGACCAATTGCTACTTAGTTCTAGTTCAAGCCAAACACTAAGCATCATCATAAAAGATAGTCACAAAGGCAAAACTGGTATTAGTCACAAAATCCATGACAGACTCCTATTCACTTTGCACCAATGTAAGTTAGCCAAGTAGTTTTTATTACTCACATTTATATGACCAATGACCCTTGTTTAACAATGAAAATTCTACAAATACTAAACTCAATATGTAAGAATCTATTGCATCATGAAATAGAAAGTGCAAACAGAATGGTGGAGATTAGTATATGATGCTTGTTCAAGAAATTAATTTACCTTAATGTGGGAATAGTTGTTGTTCTATGCTGCAATCATAGGATGAAGACTAACAATGGCAGGAAAAGTTGACTTTCCTGCAGAAAAAAAAGTCAATACCAAACACACTCTAATATTTTTTTGAATTTCCTCCAAAAAGTAAAAACTATTGTGCTAACCAATATAGTTGAGAATGAATTGGTAGTTAGTTTAATATAATTCAGATGCAACAAAACTACACTGCTCCAAAATATTCAGCAAAACACACACATAAGATTATTAGTAAAAGCAGACCTTGTGTAGTCCTATTTTCCATACTATGTTTCATAATATTAGTAAAAGCAGACCTTGCTATGGCATACTATGTTTCAGACATATTATCCTATTTTCCATACTTAGTTTCTGTCATAAAGCAGAAGCAGACCTTGTGTAGTCTCCATACTATGTTTCCAGTGAATAATAGTCTTAAAACCAATGGTCCATGTGCAGGTTGCTATGGCATACTATGTTTCAGACATATAATCCTAATTTCCATACTATGTTTCTGTCATAAAGCAAAAGCAGACCTTGTGTAGTCTCCATAAGTTGAAAGAGGTAGGACATGTGAAACCGTGTACAGGAGGCGTCCATTCATACCCATTGGTCAACAACTGCTTTTGTACACCAGAAATTCTGCAAATCCATTAGCATCAAAAATTGTTAGAAATGTGCATCATTAGGTGTACTAAAATAATGAACATCAGAAGTTATAGAAAAATAATGAACATCGGAAGTTATAGAAGACAATTGACATAAATCTAATATTAAAATAAGCAATAGCATAAGAAAGACTTCAGAACTTTTCCTTGTTTTATGCGTACTTGCTAACATCATGAGCTATAATTTGTTCCTATGGCTTTGTAGTTCAGTACTCTATATTCATTCAATAGAACTAAAAGATGGGCGTTACAGTCAAGTTAGGAAGGAAACTTGCGAAGAAATGTGTTATAGGATGTGATAGAGCGTTAAATTTCAATTGTTGATATAACTATCAAGTGAACTTGTTTTTTTTCTTGGTTAAGTGCTTAGCTGCCAAACAAGCATTTAACACGTAACACAAATTTTAGGTTTTCTAGTTAGTTTTCTATTTTAATTCACAAACTATGAGATGTTGTATTGTGTTTCAATTCACCATAAGTTATTTCAGAATTTAACACCAGACAAACAAGTTAATATGTATCAGTTATTTTAGAATTTAACACCACAGTTTTAAAAGTTTAATGCTTAATATGTATCAAGTTAATATAGTTCTTCCATTGCTGCCCTGTTCTTCCAAGTTAATATGTATCAAGTTATTTCAGAAGTTAATATGTATCAGCTAACAATATTGCTGCCCTGTGCTGATCATCTTGATTTGCTTAAAAATAAAACAGAAGAGTATTGCGTCTAACTGATCACAATAAAAGCTCAACATTATAAGCTAACAGTATAAGCTCAACATTATAAGCTCAACATTATAAGCTAACAGTATAAGCTAACAGTATAAGCTCAACATTATCACAATAAAAGCTCAACATTAGTCTTGGTCAAATAATAGAGACATTGTTTGTTGTCAATAATAGTAGGTTACAAAAAGTAGCAACACCATATCAGGTTCTTGTACCAAAATAAGTTCAGATAAAGCGAACGGCTCATTCAATCTTTGCATGCTTCCCACTCTTAGTTGCAGATTGCTTAGGTGTCAAGAAAGCCGTAGTTCCAAGATCTTCAATAGAATGTTCTTGTGACAACCTCTTGGATGGGGTATTGCTTGATAAGGCTTCATCGCTCCAGTTTTGTGAAGCAGACACGGTTGGCTGCAAGTTGGAAGTGAAAAGTATGAGTTATTTGTGCAACATGTCAGAAAGTTGCAACATATGTTCATCCATATATGACATCTAAATAAACTTACTGTATGAAGGGAAGTAGGAGTCAATCCTTCGTTGTATGGTATGTGATCGTTAAGAACAACTTCCTTTGCTTTTGCGATGGGGGTCTTCATGGCAGCTGTAGAAGTTTCCTACAAAAGAGCATGTTGTAGGATTAATATACTCCTAAACACTTGTCTTGTGCTATTAAACTTTGATGCCTCAGATCATGTCATACCTTAATTGGATGAATGGCCTCTTTTATCATCTTGATGACCTCTTTGTCCTCAGTAATCTTCACAACAGATGCCTGCTTATAGTTCGGTTGAAACTTCACACGAAATGCGAATTCCTTGTCTATTAGTTTGTCCAAGTGTTCAGGGTATATTTGGGGATGATCTTCGTTGGACTACAGATATATATATATATATATATATATATATATATATATATATATATATATATATATATATATATATATATATATATATATATATATATATATATATATATATATATATATATATATATATATATATATATATATATATATATATATATATATAAGGTAAATGTTACGTAGTAATATAAATGATTCAAAGAAAATGTATTTAGACATTGAATATGGGTTGCACTTTGTTGGCATCAATATAAAAGACAGCAGCACATTCAGCAGCATTGTAGCATCACAAATGGAAAAGGCAGCAGCATTTCAGCAGGTACAGAGTTTATGAGAGAAAATGTATTTCAACATTGAATAATGTTAAAAGACAGCAGCACATTCAGCAGCATTTCATGTGAATTTATTCAAAGCAAATATATTTCAAGTACAAATAAGTAGACAATATATCAAACATATGTTAAACTACAAATTATGGACATACCTTTTTCATGATTTCTCTTAAATCATGTGCCGACATTCCAACGTATTTGATACAACCATTGTTCCAAAACACAAAATAACCGCAATTTCCTGCATACTCGACCTCAATTTCGATCTTATACCTAATCAATTGGTTGTAATCCCATAAATTTAACAAACAGATGCACATAAGGTGCTAAGTTTATATATGTTACAAATAAGAATGATGTGCTTACTTGGTGATAGGTGTTGGTGTGTTTTCACAGCAAGTGCATATGAATGGCTCCCCAGGTGACTTGTTAGTCCTGTTACATGCTGGACATTGTTCATAGTACCAACCAAACTTACTTGACCTAAACCTCTTAGTTGTACCAATAGTGTTGCAAAAAGTTTGTTGTAAAGATGCACATGGAATGTATCATAACATTTGTAAAGAAGCAAACAAAATAGACATGGGATTTACAATTGAAAACAACTTACGATTGAGACTAAGAAGCTTACATTTTGCAGACTAATGATTTCCCCGATTGCTTTAACGTCATTGGTGTAGGAAAAAGACTTGTCAACAAAAGACCCTTGAGATGCACAGGGCTGAGATAATGGTTGTGAGATGACCTGGGAAGTTACATTGTCACCTAACCTAAAAACAAGTGAAGCATTATATAACATGCAGTACATTAAAGGGACTGCACCATGACATGATGTAAAGGTTATGGCTTACTTAGACTTGAATGAGGTGACTTGAGGATGATCATAATCGAGAAGCAATTTTGTTCCATGCCACGCATTGGAGATATACAATTTTCCGGTTGCTGCGAAAAGTGAATCTTCATATCAGTAACTATAACATGGATAAATTAAAGTGGCATATCAATAGCAAGCATTACATGAACTTTGTTGGCACATGGCATGAGTGATGACGATAATAGTCGGGTCATGTGTGGTTTTCTCATTTATGTAGGCCATAAACTGAGTGGCATATGCTTCCCACAGAGTCATATCAATTTCAGAACCACTAATAACAAACAAAGAGAAGTAATTAATAGACATCAATCAAATAACAAATAAAGAGATAAATAAGGCATTATATGATATATACATTTCATCGGATATGACAAGGTTGACGCAAGCCTTCTTTCCGCCACCCGCAACTTGAGTCTTCACAATTTC
This sequence comes from Lathyrus sativus, assembly GCA_963859935.3. Lineage (NCBI taxonomy): Eukaryota > Viridiplantae > Streptophyta > Magnoliopsida > Fabales > Fabaceae > Lathyrus > Lathyrus sativus. The sequence continues at coordinate 14,417 of CAWUDS030005113.1, read as the reverse complement.
GTGGAGCACACCTATCACATCTGATTGAAAGAAAGGACAAATAGTCAGAATAAGGATTTTCAATAACATGTCATCAAGCTGGTAATGTGAGGAAAAAACATTGTGAATACCATATAAGCGATTTACTCGAAAATCTCCGCGTGAGAAATCAAATCTCCGCGTGAGAAATCAACAATGGGTTTGAAACAAAAATGATAACCAGGCATTTCTGGCATGTCCACAACCGTTACAGTGGTACCACCATTGAAGAAAAGCTTCAACGGGTTGTCACATACTTTCAAGGCAAGATCGTTGTTTAATGGGTCACCATTATAAACCATGACAGTTTGATGTTCTCGTAGTCTCTGCTTCCATAAATCGAAATCCCTATTGCGAGTCACGACGTGTATTTTATCACACTACGAATGAAACCAACTGTTAGGACACATTGTAAGTTTAATGACCGTAACATGACATATTAACATTCTATAACAATAAATGTATACCTTGTTATCTTGGAGAACACATTCAAAGTGGTTTTGTCCTTTACGTTCTTTCACGATCCACAAATCAACGACACGAGCTGCGAGCTTCCATACGTTGTTACCTATCTTCAAATCAGCAATCATAATGGGTGCCCTAGACATATTGTTCTGAAAAGTACAAACAACACACAAAAAAAGAGTAACAACACCATTAGCAAAAATGCTGAACATAAAAAAGCTGATAAATGAAAAATGAAAAACCTGTCTTGAAACATGAAAAAATAACATGGTTTCAATAAGCAAAAATACATAACAAACTGTTACATTGGCGAAAAACCATGAATGAACAATAGAAAAATAGAAAAATCAGTCGCAATGGAAAAACAAAAGTCGTTGAACGGTGAACCGTGTGTGAAATAACAGAGCTGCGGAAATACCGTGTCGAAGGATGAACGTTTGTGAGAGCTGCAGGAGAGAAAGACGAGAGAAAGGGTAAAACTTTTTGAACTGGTGAAAGAGTGAGAAATAGTGAGAAAGAGTGGGAAAGAGTGGTTTTTCCTGAGCTGGTGAAAGAGTGAAAGAGTGAAAAAGAGTGGGAAAGAGTGGGTTGGTAAGGAGAATGAACAGACCAATTGGAGATGGACAAGTGGATGAATGGTGAGCTCTAGAGCATTTGAAAGAGTTGAATTTGTTATTTACTAATTTGTCCCTGAGTTGGGCAATAATGATTTTAATGGGAAGGGTTAAATGGGTAGAATGGTGGACATCAACTTTAATAGGTAGGTAGTTGATTATTATTATTATTATTATTATTATTATTATTATTATTATTATTATTATTATTATTATTATAATAGATAAAACAAAGTATACATGACTATTCTTTTAGAGAAGATTATCGTTTTTATTTTAAAAATTTATAATAAAATAAAGGTCATACAGTTTTTTAATAAAATAGGAAAATTAGCTTATTATTTTTTTATCAACTTTTTTCAAATTTATATGTTTTTTAATTTATTTATTTTAGTTATATTTTAATGAGATAAAATATAAATTACATAACACAAAATAATGATTTTAAGAAATTTCTTTCATGTGCTTGAACGAAAGTATAGACACTAAAATTAAGAAGATTTAATATTATTTGATGAGGTTGGCTTACAAGACAACATTCTTTTTTTAAAGTTTTGTACCAATTGATTCCTTCAATAACGAGATAAGTTGTATTTTGTATTAAATTTGGACAAAAGGGAATTTGTCATACTTTGTCATAATTCTTTTAGTGTGTCTAGAAAACTATTGAGACACCACTAGACGCATTTCTCCCTACAAATTACATATTGTATCTTCTTCATTTTCACATTAAAATAATGTTATGACGTGAAAAGAATAACCAAACCGACATACAACAATACATACAAGATTTATATAAACTTTTAGTTCTTCTACTCAAATATAACACACTATATAAAAGTTTTAAGATTGATACTTTAATACATTTATTATTCAAATGGTCATTAGATAATTAATCCCACATGATTTTAAGAAGAATTAAAAATTAGATATTATGGAGTAATTATTAATTTTGAAACAATTTTATGCCATAGTCTTATTTACTTTTGATTATAGTGGCCAACAAATTCTTAATAAGTTTGAGTTCATCAATTAAATCAAAATATGTATTTAAATTTATTTTTTAATAAATTATATTCTTTTTTAATATTCATTCTTTAAATTATATTTGAAATATGGTTAAAAAAAGGGTGATTCAACTTCATTAAGAGTAACAATTATTCTATAGTTTATATACTATTTTAGAAAGCATATAACACATATTATTATTATTATTATTATTATTTATTATTATTATTATTTTTATTATTATTATTATTATTATTATTATTATTATTATTATTATTATTATTATTATTGTTATTATTATTATTATTATTATTATTATTATTATTACTATTATTATTATTATAGATAAAACAAAGTATATATGACTATTCTTTTAGAGAAGATTATCCTTTTTATTTTAAAAATTTACAATAAAAAAAGGTAATACAATTTTTTAATAAAATTGAAAAATTAGCTTATTATTATTTTATAAACTTTTTTCAAATTTATATGTTATTAATTTATTTATTATAGTTATATTTTTATGAGATAAAATATAAATTACATAACACAAAATAATGATTTTAAGAGGTTTCTTTCCTGTGCTTGAATAAAAGTATAGACACTAAATTTAAGAAGATTTTATATTATTTGATGAGGTTGGCTTACAAGACAACATCCTTTTTGAAAGTTTTGTATCAATTGATTCCTTCAACAATGAGATAAGTTGTATTTTGTATTAAATTTGGACAAAAGGGAATTTGTCATACTTTGTCATAATTCTTTTAGCGTGTCTAGAAAACTATTGACACACCACTAGACGCATTTTTCCCTACAAATTACAACTTGTATCTTCTTAATTTCCACATTAAAACAACGTTGTGATGTGAAAAGACTAACCAAACCGACATAAAACAACACACACAAAATTCAAATAAACTTTTAGTTCTTCTACTCAACTATAGCACTCTATATAAAAGTTTTAAGATTGATAATTTAATACATTTATTATTCAAATGGTCATTAGATAATTAATACATTTTTATTATGTAGCGTGTGGTTGTATATGTAGTACTTACAATCACAGTCTTAGCACCATTGTTGTATTCTAGAAAGCGCGCGTCATATCACAACAGTTAATTAACCTAACCGTTGTGATAGAATTAAAGGTCCCAGGTTCGATTCTTAGCATCAACCTTTTGTAATTTATATTATTCTGGTCAACATTCAATGTACAACCACAATTAGGTTTTATAATTTGTGTATGCTGAGGGTGATTGAATTTTGTGTATGCATTGTTTCAAGGCCGAGTTTGTGTCGCATTTCATGTTAATTGGCTTTATAATTTGATATGCATGTTGTTGTCATGGCTCACAAATGTGTAAATTCTGTTTTTCTTTTGTTAATTTTGATTTCAAGATTGGTAATGTATATGTTAATTTGAGCTGTTGATATGCATACGCGTTCATGAGTTCTGTTTTATTGATATATACGGTTTGATTATCGGTTGCAATTCGTTTTGATTATGTATCGTTTTGCAAAGTTGAGAATTGTTCGTTTACGAGGTTGGATCGTTGTGAATCTATTTTTCGATTTAAGAATTAATTGTTCATGAGGTTTGATTATTATGAATTCGTTTGTGAAGTCGTCCGAGGAATTTGCGAGGTTGGAAGGTTGTTTACGCCTATGTGTAGTATGGTTAATCAGTGTGTTTGCTGTTGTGATATGCATCATGTCGACTCAATTTTTTTTACAATGTTTGAATTTAGTTCATGTGAATCAGTTATAAACTATGTAAATAATTGCATAAATTTATTTTAGGCATAGTTTAATATGGAGATAAAATAGACAATTGTTTAAGGTATTGTTTGAACGAGTTATTTTTTGAATCAAAGGAAGAATATATATTAATTCAAAAAATAGTTAGTACAGCAGAAGGTTATCCTGGAGGATCCAACCCAACAAAAAGATCCAATTACATCATATAATTAACTAGATGTTTTCTAATTTTAGGATTTTGCCAACCTCTGTAGATTACGTTATCTATAAAGTTAGTATCCACGGTTGTATTATCTACATTGTTACCAAAAGTGATACTATTACGATACCCTCAAATGCAGTGGATGGTTTCGGCCACTAACATTTTAAAAACATCCACTTTCCACCCTTTCCCTTTTGTCATTTTACTGATCCAAACCGGCTCTGCTTCCCAATGTTGAGGTGAATGACATACGTTAAACCATTGGAGCACCTTGATCCAGATGTGTCTAGTCCGTTGGCAACAGAAAAAAAGATGATTCATCGTCTCTTCCTCAGTTTGACATAAGTTGCACTGACTGTTTTGAATCATGCCAAACCGCTTTAATATATCCTTGGTTGCACGTTTTCTCTGACAAGCTTGCAAGAAACAAAACACTGCTCGCGGTCGGCGCTTATTGTTTCTAATCAAGGTTCTCCAAGGCACCCTTGTGCCGTCATCAATCAGCACTTTGTAAAAAACCGACGCCTTAAACTTTTGGGAGTTCAGAAGTCGGTCCCATTCGTTCCGAATTAAATCTATGATATCTCTTTGTTTTAAAATACCGCGTATGATCCAAGAGTTGTAAAAGTTACTTTTAAGTCTAATTTAAAAATAAGAGCTTTATAAATAAAATTAAAGTTTTATGATAATACTTATATGTTTTAACTTTAAAAACAATTTTATACAAAAAAATGTTTGATATATATTTGAAAATATTTTATTTGATGTATAAGTTAACTAATGTAAGAAAGTGAGAAAATAATAAAATATGATTTTCGTCCAAATTTAGTCCAAGTGTTTCATGTACAATAAGTTCAAATGCTAATTATTTTATACTTTTTAAAAATTTAATTTGTAGTTATATTTATGGATATAGGTTCCACGTGTAATTTAAAAATACCCTTAATTAGGAGAGACATTTATTTTGTTATATTTTAAATTTGTTTTTGTATTGAATAATATTAAAATAAATTAGATGAAATATCTAAATCACACCGTAATGAATAACATTAAACTAAATTATCCCATTTTTTTCTCAAACATTAATAAAATATCTAACGCTTCAATAATATGAATTAAGAAACAAACAACTAATTTTTTTTTATTGAAATGTTGTATTTTGGAAGTATGAATCACCAATATCAAAATGAGAACGAGTGTGAACAGTGCCATATATTGTATATTAATTAGGCAGATTAATTAGCGACTGATGAATTAATTAGTGATTTGTTGTATATTCGACCAATTTATTTTAGGCATAGTTTAATATGGAGATAAAATAGACAATTGTTTAAGGTATTATTTGACCGAGTTATTTTCAATTGTAAAAGTTACTTTTAAGTCTAATTTAAAAATAAGAGCTTTATAAATGAAATTAAAGTTTTATGATAATAATTATATTTTTTAACTTTAAAAACAATTTTATACAAAAAGAATGTTTGATATATATCTAAAAATATTTTATTTGATGTATAAGTTAACTAATGTAAGAAAGTGAGAAAATAATAAAAAAAAGCTTTCCGTCCAAATTTAGTCTAAGTGTTTCATGTATAATATGTTTTAATACTAATTATTTTGTATTTTAAAAAAATTTCATTTGTAGTTATATTTAGGGATATGGGTTTCACGTGTTATTTTAAAAATTTCATTTGTAGTTATATTTAGGGATATGGGTTAACTAATGTAAGAAAGTGAAAAAATAATAAAATATGATTTTCGTCCAAATTTAGTCCATGTGTTTCATGTATAATATGTTCTAATGCTAATTATTTTATATTTTTGAAAAAATTAATTTGTAGTTATATTAATGGATATAGGTTCCACGTGTAATTTTAAAATACTCTTAATTAGGAGAGACATTAATTTTGTTATATTTTAAATTTATTTTAGTATTGAATAATATTAAAATAAATTATGTCATTAAGATAAATTAAATTAGTTGAAATATTTAAATTACACCATAATGAATAGCATTAAACTAAATTATCCCATTTTTTTCTCAAATATTAATAAAATATCTAACAATCCAATCATATGGATTTAGAAACAAACAAGTAATTATTTTTTATTGAAATGTTGTATTTTGGAAGTATGAACCACCAACATCAAGATCAGAATCAATTTAATTAATGTTTTCTGCATTGGAATCAACATTTAAGACCCATGTGGTTAATCTTTTCTACTATTTAGTTTGCAATTATATCCTAGTTGGAATTAGTTAGCTTTAAACACAAACTACTCCTAATTGTGTGTTGTCATCTTGAATATAATTTATATGTATACATAAAAAGTATTTTTATAAAAATATTCTAACTATAGACTATAGAGAATTAATAAAATTGAAATGGTCTTTTTCCAATAAAAAAATTAAACTATTTTTATGAAAAATATAATTATAATAGAATAAAAAATAAACTTTTTAAAAATTATTTAATAGATCACTATAATTCACATTTACTTAAATCGACATTTATCAACATTAAAATTACATATTAAAATATAAAATATGAATTTATAATATGTATAACATTAAACACTTCCTATCATAATAGTTGTATTAGTAGTTGCATCGATGTTGTATTGATGACTCATCAATCAACGCCATCAAATTTCCTCTTTTTCTACTACTAACAAATTTTTACTTTTCTACTACTAACAAATTTTTTGGGTGCTTCATGCTTTTCTACTATTTACAATTTTTTGAGTGTTCCCAATTTGAGATGATACTTTATATTATTTATCAACTATGTTCATAATTAACAATAAGCAATTTAATTTATAAATAAATAAATATGCAAGAAATAAGTTTATATGAAAGTAAAGTTCTTTCTTATATGAATAAATGTATAAATATAATACTAAAAATGTCTAAAAAAAGTAACTTAAAGAAACGGAACCCTTTTTAAATTTTATTTAGCGTAGGAAGGATTTTTTTAGTTGATACTTTTGTATATAAGAAATAATCAAAACTTTAAAAATTTATAAATAATATTAAAACTTAAAATGTAACTTACTTAAAAAAATTATTTTAGTTTGGATAAAACTGTTGATATTTTTATACATTACAAATAATCTATATATAATCAATAAGTTTTAATTCTCTAATATTAAAGTCAAACTAAAATTTAATGTAATCATTTAGTTTGGCTCAAACATATTAAAAAAATAAACGAGAAAAATATTTAAAATATAACTTATGTATGTGAAATTAAATAATTATTCCTATAAAATATAAAAATAGCATGACATAAAAATGCTATAAAACTAATTAAAATAGAAAATTTTGTAAAATAGACTTCGCGGAGATTAATCTAAATGTTACTTTAATTTAGAACAAATTTTGAAAATTGTGTATGCATATGCAAAAAAAAAACTTTCATCGAGATGAAAAATAATTCAAGTACGAATTTAATTGAAAAAATAAAAGAAAATTACAATGTCCAATGTTGCACAAATATGTATTATAACTCTTGGGTTGAGAGAAAAACCAACGAGTAAAGGATTTGTCATTAGAAAAAGATAGAAACGTATTAATTCTAATTTAAAGAAATAAAACCTAGGTGTTACTTTCCATTATAACAAATCTTGAGAATTGTACAACATTAATTAAAAAAGTAAAAAAAATCTCATAATACTATAAAAAAAATATATAAGGCGATGATCTGGATCATGATATTATACATGGTTTGAATCATATTTTGACAGACTTGAAAATGTTAGAATTGAATCAAATCAATATACATGTTTAACATATTATGACATATATTTTATGCGGAATCAAAATAGTCATGTATAAAATTATAGGGTCGATAAATTGATTTTAGGAATACCGAGATCTATTGAGAAAAAATTCTTTGACGATAATCCTGAACTCAGAAGTTGATGACTTTTGTGGTTCGTTATGAATCGATATTCTTTATGCCTCAAAGTCTCTTTGGATGGGGAGAATAGATAATTTGTTTGTGTACCGTATATTGGGGATCATATATTGGTAATTATCTAATAGATCACAATAATTCACATTTATTTAAAGAGACATTTATCAACATTAAAGTTACCTATTAAAATATAAAATATGAAATTATAATATGCATAACAAAAAACACTTCCTATCATAGTTTTATTAGCAGATGTTTTAAAATTACAAAAGTTCTGCAAGTAAACTCACGTCCAACTGAAGAAAGTGATGAGGTTGATTTTTAATTATTATTTTTATTGTCAATTAGTGAGATATTTATACGTTCACACCGATATTGATATAGTATGCGTATTTTTTAAAAATATAATAAAAATGATATTAAAAAAATTAAATTATTCAATTAAAAATACATAATAAATTAATGCCTATAGTTAATTTCATATATAAAATATTAGAATCAACAATATCTTATTATTTATATAAATATTTTTTTTTATTTTGACATTATTTATAAAAATATCAAATAGTAAAACTTTTGTCATTATTATTCAAATTTTGATCAATAACTTTATGTTCATGTTATAATTGTTTTAATGTTTTAATAAAGTTGTTCCGTTTATAACAATAATATTTTTTTAAAATAATTTTTTCACATATGTAAAAAAATTATTGATAAATATTATACAATACTTAGAACAATTAAAGTAGTTTCCGTTTATAAAAATAATTTTATTTCATGTATATATAAATAAATTAATCAATGATGTGTTTTTTCACGTATATAAATATTAATTTTGGAATGGCATTACTAATATATTTGAATCAATATAAAAATATTTGAATCAATAATGTATTTTTCCTCGTAAGTAAATATTATATTGTTCAATAACATACATTTTCACTTATATTTTATAGGCCGACGTGATTGAAAATTTATGATTTTTTTAAACTAAAAATATTATTTGGTGGAGGTTAGAGTTGCATAGTAAAAATAGACATTCCATTTTTTATTTAACCGTAATAACTTAATTTACATTTATTTTTAAAATCTGAGTCAGAATACCCAATGACTTTCTATAAGTGAGCATGAAGTCTCTTGTTCTCTTCACGTAGCACATTACACGTACTATCTAGCGTTACATACCAGGGTTGCATAGATATCTGCCAAGAACTCTTACAATGAATGCTAAGTCGGGTGCAAACTTAAGCATACATAAGACTTCCCACAACTGAAGCATGTGAAACCTTATGCATCTCTTCCTTTTTTTAAGATCCGTAGTGGGGCATTGTTTGAGACAAAACTTGTCTCCTTTAGCCACGGACGTGTCTCCTGGTTTACTATCTTTCATGTATAAAATAAAAAATATAATGTCATTCTTATTAGAATATTAATAGTAATTCATATTTATTTAGTTGTACTATTTTCCTTAGCCCCTAAGTTTGTTAGAGGGTATTTTAGTATTTTATCTTATTCTAGTAACCCTAGTTTTAGCTTATAAATAGGGTGACAATCATTGTAACTTTTATCATGTTTTATAGTCGTCATTCTTAATAGAATATTTCCTTTGTTCATCATTTATTCACCTTTGCACTAACAATTCTTCAATTATTTCTTATATTACATCAAATTTTATCTAAATTCAATATAAATAGGCCAATTCTTTTACCCTTATATTAATTTAATCTAAAAAATAAAATAGAAGAGAGGTTAATATATCAATATCACATAATACTCTGACATTTAGTCCTAATAAAATATATTTATATTTTTTACCTACTTTATTTCATAACAAAAAAATTAATGTATTAATATAAAGCAATTAATATAATATTTATAATTGAATTATTATAATGAAGTCACCTTAAGACTGATTTTCATCTAATTTTAATATTAGTATAGAAATTCAAATTTAATCTCATCTCTTTTATTGTCAATTAGTGAGATATTTATACGTTCACACGGATATTGATAGGGTATGCGTATTTTTTTCAAATATAATAAAAATGATTTTAAAAAAATTAAATTATTCAATTAAAAAGACATAATAAATTAATTCCTATAGTTAATTTCATATACAAAATATTAGAATCAACAGTATATTATTATTTATATAAATACTATTTTTATTTTGACGTTATTTATAAAAATACCAGAATCAATAATAAAATATTTGTCATTATTATTCAATATTTTGATCAATAACTTGATGTTCATTTTATAATTGTTTTAATGTTTTAATAAAGTTGTTCCGTTTATAACAATAATATTTTTTTAAAATAATTTTTTCAAATATGTAAAAAAATTATTGATAAATTAATATTATACAGTACTTAGAACAATTAAAGTAGTTTCCGTTTATAAAAATAATTTTTTTTCATGTATATATAAATGAATTAATCAATGATGTGTTTTTTCACGTATATAAATATTAATTATGGAATGACATTACTAATATATTTGAATCAATATAAAAATATTTGAATCAATAATGTATTTTTCCTCGTAAGTAAATATTATATTGTTCAGTAAGATACATTTTTACTTCTATTTTATAGGCCGACGTGATTGAAAATTTATGATTTTTTAAACAAAAAATATTATTTGGTGAAGGTTAGAGTTGCATAGTAAAAATATACATTCCATTTTTTATTTAACTGTAATAACTTTATTTTACATTTATTTTTAAAATGAGTCAGAATACCCAATGACTTTCTATAAGTGAGCATGAAGTCTCTTGTTCTCTTCAGGTAGCACATTACACGTACTATCTAGTGTTACATACCAGGGTTGCTTAGATATCTGCCAAGAACTATTACAATGTATGCTAAGTCGGGACGGGTGCAAACTTAAGCATACATAAGACTTCCAACAACTGAAGCATATGGAACCTTATGCATCTCTTCCTTTTTTTAAGATCCGTCGTAAGGCATTGTTTGAGACAAAACTTGCCTCCTTTAGCAACGGACGTGTCTCCTGGTTTACTATCATTCATGTATTAAATAAAAAATATAGTATCATTCTTCAATTATTTCTTTCCTTACATCAAATTTTATCTAAATTCAATATAAATAGGTCAATTCTTTTAGCCTTGATATTAATTTAATCTAAAAAATAAAATAGAAGAGAGGTTAATATATCAATATCACATAATACTCTGACATTTATTCCTAATAAAATATATTTATATTTTTTACCTACTTTAGTTCATAATAAAAAAATTAATGTATTAATATAAAGCAATTAATATAATATTTATAATTGAATTATCAAAATGAAGTCTCTTAAGACTGATTTTCATCTAATTTTAATATTAGTATAGAAATTTAAAATTTAATCTCATCTCTTTTATTGTCAATTAGTGAGATATTTATACGTTCACACGGATATTGATATAGTATGTGTATTTTTTAAAAATATAATAAAAATGATTTAAAAAAATTAAATTATTCAATTAAAAAGACATAATAAATTAATGCCTATAGTTAATTTCATATACAAAATATTAGAATCAAAAGTATATTATTATTTATATAAATATTATTTTTATTTTGACGTTATTTATAAAAATACCAGAATCAATAGTAAAATTTTTGTCATTATTATTCAATATTTTGATCAATAACTTTACGTTCATGTTATAATTGTTTTAATGTTTTAATAAAGTTGTTCCATTTATAACAATAATATTTTTTTTTGAATAATTTTTTCACATATGTAAAAAAATATTGATACATTAATATTATACAGAACTTAGAAAAATTAAAGTAGTTTTCATTTATAAAAATAATTTTTTTTTTCATGTATATATAAATAAATTAATCAATGATGTGTTTTTTCACATATATAAATATTAATTTTGGAATGGCATTACTAATATATTTGAATCAATATAAAATATTTGAATCAATAATGTATTTTTCCTCGTAAGTAAATATTATATTGTTCAATAACATACATTTTTACTTATATTTTATAGGCCGACGTGATTGAAAGTTTATGATTTTTTTTAAATTAAAAATATTATTTGGTGGAGGTTAGAGTTGCATAGTAAAAATAGACATTCTATTTTTTATTTAACTGTAATAACTATATTTTACATTTATTTTTAAAATCTTAGTCAGAATACCCAATGACTTTCTATAAGTGAGCATGAAGTCTCTTGTTCTCTTCAGGTAGCACATTACACGTACTATCTAGTGTTACATACCAGGGTTGCTTAGATATCTGCCAAGAACTCATACAATGTATGCTAAGTCGGGACGGGTGCAAACTTAAGCATACATAAGACTTCGCACAACTGAAGCATATGGAAGCTTATGCTTCTCTTCCTTTTTTTAAGATCCGTAGTGGCGCATTGTTTGAGACAAAACTTGTCTCCTTTAGCAACGGACGTGTCTCCTTGTTTACTATCTTTGATGTATTAAATAAAAAATATAGTGTCATTCTTCAATGATTTCTTCATTACATCAAATTTTATCTAAATTCAATATAATAGGTCAATTCTTTTAGCCTTGATATTAATTTAATCTAAAAATAAAATAGAAGAGAGGTTAATATATCAATATCACATAATACTCTGACATAATACTCTGACATTTATTCCTAATAAAATATCACATATTATTATTATTATTATTATTATTATTATTATTATTATAATAGATAAAACAAAGTATACATGACTGTTCTTTTAGAGAAGATTATCGTTTTTATTTTAAAAGATTATAATAAAATAAAGGTCATACAGTTTTTTAATAAAATAGGAAAATTAGCTTATTATTTTTTTATCAACTTTTTTCAAATTTATATCTTTTTTAATTTATTTATTTTAGTTATATTTTAATGAGATAAAATATAAATTACATAACACAAAATAATGATTTAAAGAAATTTCTTTCATGTGCTTGAATGAAAGTATAGACACTAAAATTAAGAAGATTTAATATTATTTGATGAGGTTGGCTTACAAGACAACATCCTTTTTTAAAGTTTTGTACGAATTGATTCCTTCAATAACGAGATAAGTTGTATTTTGTATTAAATTTGGACAAAAGGGAATTTGTCATACTTTGTCATAATTCTTTTAGTGTGTCTAGAAAACTATTGAGACACCACTAGACGCATTTCTCCCTACAAATTACATATTGTATCTTCTTCATTTTCACATTAAAATAATGTTATGACGTGAAAAGAATAACCAAACCGACATACAACAATACATACAAGATTCATATAAACTTTTAGTTCTTCTACTCAAATATAACACACTATATAAAAGTTTAAGATTGATACTTTAATACATTTATTATTCAAATGGTCATTAGATAATTAATCGCACATGATTTTAAGAAGAATTAAAAATTAGATATTATGGAGTAATTATTAATTTTGAAACAATTTTATGCCATAGTCTTATTTACTTTTGATTTTAGTGGCCAACAAATTCTTAATAAGTTTGAGTCATCAATTAAATCAAAATATGTATTTAAATTTATTTTTTAATAAATTATATTCTTTTTTAATATTCATTCTTTAAATTATATTTGAAATATGGTTAAAAAAAGGGTGATTCAACTTCATTAAGAGTAACAATTATTCTATCTTTATATATATATTGCTCTGTCCCGCTCATCACACGGGGTCGGCCCAATCCATCTCTCCGTCGTGGAGGGCCTAGCTCATTGATCAGTTGTCGCGCGCGAATCAATTCGAGTGTTTTTGATGAAAACGTAATACATCGACAATTCAACTCGGATATCGTCTCAAGGATTCTTTTATGTGATTAATCTACCAAATTCGAAATGGAGGGGGAGTTGGTTTGGTTTCTGATCGGATAAATAAAGAAAATGCAATTAAGCGGTTAAAATAAGTGATTATCAAAATAAGTCAATCTACTGTTTTCGGTTTCGGCTTATCACGGGTTTCTACCTTACAAATTTTCTAAGCGATTTCGATCCTATTCGATTCCTATGTCAATTAACAAGCGCAAAAGACATAAACTAGATTAACAATCCTATATTCCAAATTTAGCAAACGGATTAAGTTTTCGTGAATTAAGCAAACACGAATTATAAACGCGAATTAACGACAAAGCGACGTAACGACGAATAAAAGCTAAGGATGCAATCATACGAATTTAATCAAAACAATTCTATAAACTAACAAATTAAGCAAAAGTAATTCATAGAATAGTGTTTAAAGAGAAACGAATTAGATTGATAAAGTAAAATCCTCAAAGCGTTGGAACGCGATTACAGCAGAATGACTCTAACGAATTAGCTCTCCATGGTTCTCTCAAAGCTCCGAATGTATTTTTCGTGAAAATGTAACTAGGTGAACAGTAACACGAGTATTTTTCCCTTAAAAAGAAAGCAAATTCGGGTCATAATCCAA